>JAJOZX010005004.1:0-25000 GCA_023014485.1 Bathynomus jamesi | reverse complement strand
TCAGCCACCCCCATTCCGGACTGTGACCCGTCGTCACCCATGCGGGCCGCACGACGGAGGGGTAAGGGCCGCAAGCGCCGCGCCAGTAGTGACCCCGAAAGGTTCGAGGCCATAGGCCTCGCATCACCGCCCCGGTGTCCTCACCGTCCCCACTACGCAACCGTTATGCACGCTCCCCCCTGGGGTCCCCGACGGCCCTCGTGGTGGGGGCTGAGATACACCCATCTCCGGCCCGGTCGATGGACCCACTGGAGGGGGAACTCGCCCGCCTGGTCGGCGTAGGTGGGACGTGCACGCCCCCGCGCTCGACCCGCCCCATCTCTCTCCTCGACCTGCCTATGCTTCCGGGTGAGGTATTATTTTCCACTCCCCCTCGTAGTCCTGCCTCCCCTGCACCTCCGGTGAAGGGAGGGGCCTTCTGGGTACCCCTCACATCCCCTTCTCTGCATCGCTCTCCCTCGGACGTCCGGGAGACTCCTCTTCTGGAGGACTTGCCGGCGTCTGGTTCCACATCGCCCCCTCGTCGGGGTGACTCTCGCCTTCGCCCTCGTTCGGCGTCCCCCGTTGGACCCCGGGGCTTTCCAGTCCCCTTTTAATCTCGGGCCGCCCGATCGGCCCACCCACCCCATAACCATCCTTTTCGCTGACTTTCCTACCCCTCCCTATACCTCGCTCCTGCAGTGGAACATCCGCGGGCTCCTGGTAGACCTCGAGAGTCTCTCCTCTCTCCTGGCCTCCAGGTGTCCGGCGTGTTTCTGCCTTCAGGAGACGATTCTGGGATCCCGTTCCCTCCCTCGAGTGTCCGGCTACTGCGGGCTCCCTTCCCCGCCTCTCGATGGGGCGGGTAGGGGGGCTCCGCGGTCTTCGTGCACCGCTCCGTCCCTTTTCGCCCCTCCCGCTCCGTACAGTCCTGCAAGCTGTGGCCGTGCGCCTTTCTTTGGGCGCCAGCTCACGGTCTGCTCTCTTTACCTCTCCCCTAACGTACGCCCTCCACCCGATTCTCTCCGTGACCTAATTCTTCAGCTTCCCCGCCCTTTCTTGATTCTCTGGGACTTCAACAGTCGGGACCCGGCCTGGGGGGACGTTTGCTCCACCTTTCTCTCCGGGACCCTTCTCTCCCTTATGGACGAGCTCGAGTTCACCTTTCTGAACGATGGCTCCCCAACCTGCCTTCACTCGGCCCACGACAGTTTCACCTGTATCGACCTTTCCCTGGTTTCCCTCGATATCGTGACGGAGTTCACCTGGGAGGTCCTGCCGGATTCTTCCGGCAGTGACCATTTCCCAGTGTGTCTTACCCCGACCCGTCTCCTCCTCCCCACCTCTGTCCGCCCGCGCTGGCTGTTCGCCCGAGCAGACTGGGCCTCATACGCGAGGGGCACGGCGATCTCGCCATCAATTCCTGCCTTTCCCTCCGTTAGTGAGGCCCTCGCCTTCCTCGAGAGTAAGATCCTCTCGGCTGCCGCCAGTTGCATCCCCCGTACCTCTGGCTCCCCCAGGCCGCGAAGCGTCCCATGGTGGACCCCAGAGTGCTCCCATGCCGTTCAGGAGCGGCGCAGTGCCGGCCGCCGCTTCTACCGGACCCGCCAGCTGGTGCACAAGATAGCGTTTCAGCGCCTGAAGGCAGTGGCCCGTCGGGTCCTGAAACTAGCCCGGCGTACCTCCTGGCGGAGTTACGTGTCCGGGATCTCCTCCTCGACTGCCCCTCGACTGTTTGGCGCAGGGTGCGTAGTTTTGAGGGGACCCGTGTCCCCCTCGACCCCCGGTGCTTCGGGTCGGGGACGACGAGTTCGTATCCGATCCGGAGGCCGTCGCGAACGCACTCGCGGCGCACTTCGCAGCCATCTCCAGTTCCGATTCCCCCCACTCCCGCCGCGACCCACCGGATTTTCCACCTCATAGGGATGACCCCTATAATCACCTCTTCCGCATGACGGAGCTTCGGGAGGCCCTCCACCCCGGCCCCGATAATATCCCCTATGACTTGTTACGGCACCTCCACCCCTCTGCTCTCAGCTTTTTACTGGACCTCTATAACCGGATTTGGTTGGAGGGTTCATTCCCGGACCGGTGGCGTGAGTCCATCGTCGTCCCCATCCCGAAGCCCGATAAAGACCCCTCACTCCCGTCGAACTGTCGCCCCATTTCCCTGACATGCTGCGCCTGCAAGGTTATGGAGGCGATGGTCGCCTCGCGGCTGTCCCTTACCCTGGAGGCGAGTGACCAATACCCTGCTACCCAGGCTGGTTTCCGGCGCTTCCGGTCTACCACCGACCCCTCCTCCTCCTTAGCCACGACGTGCAGGAGGCTTTCTCCCGGCGTCAATTTGTACTCGCCGTCTTTTTCGACCTCCAGAAGGCCTACGATACTACCCGGCGGAGCGCGGTTTGACTGCTTACGCTCCCTGGGTTTCGTAGGCTTTCTCCCCTCCTTTATTTATAACTTCTTGTCCGCCCGTTCTTTCCGCTTCCGCATCGGTTCTACCCTCTCTGACCGCTTTCCGTTGGAGGAGGGTGTCCCTCAGGGTAGTGTCCTTAGCGTCCTGTGTTTCTCACTAGTGATGAACACAGTCGCTACGGTCCTGCCTACTTCCGTTCGTAGCTCCCTCTATGCCGATGACCTGGCTATCTATTGCTCTGGCCGCCTCCCGTCTTTGGCTGAACGTCGACTCCAGCTAGCCATCAAGGCGGTGGTTCGCTGGGCGTCCTCGGTTGGCTATGCTTTCTCACCCTCTAAGTCTTCCAGTATGCTTTTCCGTCCTCGGCGCCTCCGTCTGTCGCATACCTTCGCCCTTACCCTTGCCGGCACTCCTCTTCCCCTCGTCCCATCCGTTCGATTCCTGGGTATGACCCTCGACGAATTTTTCGGTTGGGTTCCACACCTTAGGCGGTTGCGGCAATCATCTCGCCGCACCCTCTCCCTCTTGAGTCACCTGTCCCACATGACCTGGGGGGCGGACAGGCGTACTCTGCTGCGCCTGTACACCTCCCTGGTGCAATCCCGCATCGACTACGGCTGTGTGGTCTACAGCTCCGCCTCCTCTCCGGCACTCCGTATGCTGGATCCTCTTCTCCACCGAGGCCTTCGCCTGGCGTCGGGTGCCTTCCGCTCGTCCCCTGTCGCTAGTCTTCAGGTGGACTGCGGGCACCCCCCTGCCCTTCTCATGGCGAAGTGTTACCTTCGGATCTGCCGCCTCCCGATGTCCCTACTCTTCTCCGCGATCTCCCAGGCGCTACCCCGGCCTGACACGTGGCATTTCGCTGCCCCTCTGGCCGAGATCTTTTCATCCCTGGGGATCCCCCCACCCTCTATCCTGCCGTTCTCCTTTTACCTGTCGCCCCCCTGGCTGACCACCCCTATCTGCCGCTGCCAGGCGCTTCGTGGCCTGCGCAAGGAGTCTCCTGCCGTCCTCCGGTCTTCTTTTCTGGCCCATCTTCCCCTACACTCGGACGACGTTCCCGTTTACACTGACGGCTCGCGCTCCCCTGCAGGTGTCGCGGCCGCTGTCTTCTCTCCGTCGCTGTCACCTATCTCCCGGGGTATCCCCCTGCCGGTACAGGCCTCCATCTTTTCCGCGGAGCTCTTTGCCCTTCTGGAAGCCCTCCGTCTGCTATCGAGTTTCTCGCGGTCTTCCTGTACATTTTCTCGGACTCGCTGAGCGCCCTTCAAGCGCTCGAGCGCTATGATTCCCCGGACCCCCTCGTACGCCTTATTCAACAGGAGTACCATGTCCTGCACACCGTTCACCGGATCCGGGTCACCTTCTGCTGGGTTCCTGCCCATGTTGATGTTTCCGGTAATGAGGCGGGACCGCACAGCCCGGTCCGCCGCCTCGATGCCTCCCCTCCCCCGCCCGCTCCCCTTCTCTGACTATGTGCAGGTCTTTCGTTCCTTCTACGACCGCGTATGGCAACAGTCCTGGGACGAGGCCACCGGAAATAAACTCTGGTCCATACGCCCCCGCCTGTCATATTGGGCGTCCTCCTTCCACCGCTCCCGACACAAAGAGGTCGTCCTTGCGCGGCTTCGCATCGGCCATACGCGCCTCACGCACGGCTACCTTATGTTCCGGCAGGAGGCTCCTCGTTGCGCCTCCTGCCAGTCGCCCCTCACCATCTCTCACATCCTTGTGGAATGCCCCACCCTGTCGTCAGTACGTCGTCACGCCTTCCCGTTCCTTTCTGATTTCCCCCTCCCCGATCGTTTGCGTCTCATGCTCGCTGAGAGCCCTCTCTTCTCGCTTGACCGTCTTTTCCTCTTCCTCTCCCAATCTCGCATCCTATCTGAGCTTTAGGTGACTTCTCACCCGTCGTCCGCTGTCCTCCCACTTCTAGTGCCTTTCCCCCGTCTCCGTTTCTCTTTCTCATATTCCGCCTCGCCATGATATCCGCTAACGTATAGCGGGAAATGGCGGTAAACGCCCCAATACAAAAAAAAAAAATATATATAATATATATATATATATAATATATATATATATATATATATATATATATATATATATATATAGGGTGTCCCATAAGTCCGGCATCATAGGAAAAATAATAAAAAAAGGCAAAACAAAAGCTTTTATTTACAGAACGTGCTCAATATGTCCACCATTGTTTTCAATACACAAATTCAGACGTGATACCTAGTCAGCATGCACACGGTGAATGATGTCAGGAGTAATGGTGTTACATGCCCCAATAATGCGCTGCCGCAAATGTTCAACACTCCTAATTTTCTCTGGTATACCAGCGCTTTCAAGTGGCCCCAGAGATAAAAATCTAGTGGCGTGAGATCCGGGCTTCTAGCTGGCCATTCCACAGGCCCTCGACGTCCTATCCAATGACCAGGGAATTGTTGGTACAGGTATTCCCTTACTTGGGTGCTGTAATGTGCAGGAGCGCCGTCTTGCTGGAACCATGTTGGGAAATTTCTTTCTTCGTTCAAGACACTGGGAAATGCTTCTTCCTTGAGCATACGTAGGTAGGTGCCTCCAGTGACATGTTCATCGAAAAAGAGGGGGCCTATGATGCGATCCTTCCAAATGCCACACCATACCATCACCCGAGATGCACCTTGTTCCTTTGAAGAGGTATACCAGTGAGGGTTGTTTTGAGACCAATAGCGGGTGTTCTGTCGATTTACCTCACCATTTCCATAAAAAACAGCCTCGTCACTGAACAGAATGGTGGACGGGAAATTGGTATCTAGTCCAGACAATTTGTAGTTAGACCTGGGCAAAATTGCTTCAGAAGCTTTCTAAACTGTTTCCAGCTCAGGAACCATTGCCGAATAACATATCCAAAATCCGACAAAATTGGACCCCGGGAACACCCCCAAAAATGAAATTCAAAATGGCGGACTGGATGTTTCCTACGAAAAAAAAAATATATATAATTTACGCTTTTATTTATAGAGATACATTTGATGCTTTTTCTTTCAGTTGTAATGTTTTAAATAATTCAACAATATACAACACAACCAGTTATTACGCAAATATAATGTTATATAGCTTTTACAGATTTTTATAATCAATAATACAACAATTATTTTTTTCCCAGTTTCAAGTTATGTTCATTACAGAAGAAGTGATACCTGGTCACAAACATACAGAAATTAATCCTCTTCATCACTATCATCGGATAGATTACCGGTACTTGGGTTGTTATCGCAACCACTGATTTGGCACTCGCCACAAGCGGCTGAACAGGGCATTCCATTACGCTTGCATCCACATCTTGAAGTAGCACATTTCGTCTTGCAGGAGCAGCGGATCATGTTGAGTAGATAATTTGGAGCTGGTGGCTTGTCGCAGGCTGTAGGGTAGTAGGAATTATTATTTACATACCAACCCTACTGTTCTGCATCGATCTTCTCTTCTGTAGACTTCCAGATTAGTATTTGAAAGTATGTGCGAAAGCTGTGGTACTTTGTGGACGCATCGGTAGGTGGCAAACGTTCGGGTGTAACAAAAGATTTAGCTGTAGCTACCTTTTCAACTAACATTCGATGACGTAGTGTGTTAGTGGATTCAAGTGTTTTGCAGCCATACAACAGAAGCATTGCCTTTCTTCAATGTCAGAGTGTTGGCAACAATCAGAACAGAATGTATTTGCAACTGAACGGAGTTCAGCCACCTTCATCAGTGTGTCGAATGCTTTGGCTTTACCGATCGAAAAAATTCTGGATGTGCTATCACAGCCCGTGAAAGCATGCACAAACAGGAGATACTTGCAGATGTCATTGCCTAACAATGATTGAATGCTGAGAATATCATACACAGGATTAGGAGATGGTCCCCGTCTTATATCGCTGCGATAGTACAACTTGAAACCACTGTCCTTGGCATGGTACAGAAGGAGAATCAGCAAGTCGGTGTCTTCCCCTATTACTGTTGTAGTTGCATTTTCTGATGAGGAAACTGCTGCACGAACGATGTCCACATCAGCATCCCCATCTGCGTTGTGAACAGTACACCGTGCTTCTTCAACATCTCACCTACGAGGGAAATAAATGCTTGCTTGCTTGTTTTCATTAGCCAAGAAGTGTTCCTTCTGGCCAACAAACTTCATGCTTGGACTGAGATTCACATTTCTGCTTGTCTTGGTGCTGCGTCTTCTGTGGGTCATGTCCTTGATCATAGGAGAGCTGCTGTAGCCATCAAAAACAATGATTGCTTTTCCATATGTTTTCAGAGTGAAATCGGCATATGAGTTGGCGATGCTGTCATATGTTTCATCTTGACGCCAGGAAACACGATGTAGTAGAGATCCACCATCCAATACGTACTGGTCTGTGCACTGAATTTCTTGAACTTCTTCCATGCGTAAAGTGTCAGTGTATTTGATTATTGCATGAGCTAGCTGAGACTTATCGGGTTTCCTCAAGATACTTCGTGATTCGAACAATGCAGGAGGATATGCACACAGTTCGTAACACATGACATCTTCAAGATTCATGTCTCCGCCAGTGGCAGCAGTCATCATTCTCTGAAACAGTAGTGCAGGATCTACTTCTATATCTGAAGCATCAGTGATCACAACGGCAGAAGCAGATCCTAGTGTTTTCACTTTGTCAGATCTTTTGGCAGAATATGTAAAGGCTTGTTTCCCAATCATTTTTACGACAATGTTCGTACCGACTGAATGCAATTGATGAACGTTAACTCCAGGATCAGCAGTTAGCCCTGTTACAATGTTGCAGAGACCCGAGGTAGAATGGAATGGGGATAAGGATTCCAGACGTTCAAGTACTTTCTTCATGTCATTACTGTCCCTGATTTGTCTACTTCCCCTCATTTCCTTGTGCTGTTCACTACTTTCCAACAAAACTCTGGTGTATTCCTGCATTGCTAAGTTATAAGTGGAACACAGAGGCATAGAAAAGAGCCACGTTGTCCTTTGGATGTCTGTAAATCCACTTCCGCGTGTCAGTCCGCCTCTGCTTTTCAGGGAACGCATTAGTACTTGTTCTATCACCAGGTCTGTGCCGAGTCCGGCCCATAATCTGTCGCTTCTTCTTACCACAAACTTACCTTCCTGGAACATTTTGTTAACGGCTGGATTTTCAGAAGGCAAACTTAACATTTTCTGCAGGTACAGGTATATCGATTTCAGGTAATTGTGATGTCCGGCTGCTGCAATTATGGGGATGGTCTCCAGCATAGCTTGCAAGTGCAAATCCCACGAGCCGGTTCTGTCTGCTGTTATCAAGGAACGTGCAATGTTGATCATTCGCTGATATTCCAACCAGAGTTGACTTGTTTGCGAAGTAGATTGTAGGTCAGTTTTCTTCGCATCCAAAGTGGTAGCAATCTGAGACAATGCATTCGAAGATTCCACATCCTCAACTGATTGTTTGGCGGTCATAACATCGTCGAGCAGGTCACAAGCTTCCTTATGGAGGTCATGAGGAGTTCCATCTTCATTACGAGGGAAAACGTCTGCGACTAGTAAGATACTAAGAGCTGCATCTACTATCATATGACCACGTATCGCTCTTGAAACAGCTTTTCCAGACATCATGTGTTGCACGGCATTTGGTCCGTATATTTCTTGAAGTACTTCAGACAATCCTGAACCATTCATAAGAGTACCGACTGCTCCCAAAAGATTCAGCAGAGTGTGAAATGATCCCAGCATTAAAACAATGTCCTGCAGGTCTCTCTGTTCATTGATGATTTGGGAAGCTTTCCAGAACAAAGGCTGATCAAAGGTAATAATGCATGGGACTTTTGATCGCGTGCTATCTTGCTCAAATATAGTAATGTCGAAAATATGCAGGTCATGTCAGTTGGCGACATATCTATGATGGGAAGGAACGTGATCGACGCCACACCTGGATGTGAGACACTTGATCCACCGTGAATTGCCTGCATTGTTCCGGACCAACTTGGACCTGATCTTTCTGCTGAAGATATCTGCCAGAGAAGACTAAGTCGACTTATGGTGGCAGTGGGTACTGGAAGTTCGTGGAATGAGATGTCCCTCAACATGCTTCTCGCGTGTCTATATTCCCTAATGTCAACGGTTGCAATCTTCTTAATGTCATTGTCACCAACATTACGCCTGTGAATAGAAGGGTGGATCTTGATCTTCGGAGTTATTGCGGCAATCATACCCATTCCATGAAAGGTATTCTTCCCATCCAAAGTGCAGACATCATGATCGACGTTATCTGCTGCTAGAAGGACTGCAGTGTTTTCATCAACAGTAAAAGAGCCAGACCCACTTGCCAGCGCCGCGTTTCTTTCGAATCTTGTTACTTCTGCATACGACGAACAGTAACCCAGCTGATGGAGAACGTCAATAAGGTACCTTGACCTAAAGTTGTGGTGTAGCTGAACCGACAAACCGATCTGTAGTGGACATAGTAATCCTCTAGGACGGGTTGCTTGCATAATGCTCTGCCCAATTGCACCTATTTTTCTTGAAGCATCCTGTCCCGCAAATGCTTTTGATAATAGCAATTTCAGACTGTTGGGAATGTAATCAAGAGCACTTTCTGCAGTGATGTCATTTGGAGATGGATACACATCTTTTCTAGGCGAGTCGACAGACTTGATATCACTTCTGATTATTTTTGCAGCAGCTTCTACTAGGTAAATCTTCTGTAGCTCTATATCTATATCACATTCTTTCGACTTTTTGTGATAATCTATAAGAATTTCATTAGCTGTCTCTCGTAGTGTTACTACATCTGCCTTCCCACTTTCACCTGATATTATGATCTTGTCTCCGTAACGTTCTAAAAGCTTTCTCTTCATGTGCCTGCGTTCGTAGACAGAGCTCTGACTTCCTTGAAGATATTCCTCCATTTTGGAAATTAGGTCTCCAATCAACAGTTGTTCATCATCATTCTCTTCCAGGTAAGCACAGGTCTGAAGGAATGCTTGGTGTTGCTCTTCATTAGTTGGTCTCCCTTTCTTCGAATCATGATCGTCGGAGGAGTATGCGCGAGGAATGTTTTTTCCACTTCGAAAATTTACGCTGCAGGTGTGATGGTAGACACAATCTGCAGCAGGAAGATCACGAAGATAATACTCCAGACGGCCTTTTACATTAAACGACCATTCATCGCAGCGGCTTTCACAGCACCTTTTTATGGTTTCGGAGAACTCTGTAGTTCTTATTTTGACATGCTCTGATTTTGGTTTGTGTTTGGAAAAAAAGTCCACAAAGGTATCACAAAACAAACAGTGAGTAGCACTGGAAAATGCGTATTCATGAAAACGAGCACTTTTCCTTGGTATTGCCTCGGCTGCGGTCTGTCGCTTCTTTATTTCAATGGTCTTTTTATCCGTAAACCTTTTCCTACATACAACGTGAACACTTATTCCAGCTGTTGCAACAACATCGCTTCCACGGCTGCGGCTGGATGCATTTATACCATCTGCTCCTTTTTGCGAGATGTGAACCACTTCCTGTCCGCTGTCCAATTTCTCCTTACAAATCACGCACAATTCTTCAGGGGTCTGCATTCTTGAAGGCGGACGCACACCGAGTCAGCCGTACACCGAGTCAGTCTGAAACAGAAAACACAAATTAATAAACTGTGTTGCAGTATTTAAAAGGAGTACATAATAACAGTTTTAAAGAAAATGACAAGCACAAATACGCAGATTTGATAGTGGGTAGTCGGAATTAAAGAGTTGTATATAATATAAGTTTATAAAGATGTAGCAATGTCCATTCTCACATACACTCCATACAGTATATTTTATTTACATTACGTGACGTCATAGTTTAATACTAGCCGCCTAATACAATTTTTAGTGTCATATAGGTTAATTTAGAAACGAAAATGTGTTTTAAAACATTTTACTGATCAAGAAAAACGTCATAACTCTCTCTACAAAGCGAAATTAAAATTTATTGTATTTCGTAGGAAACTGCCAGTCCGCCATTTTGAATTTCATTTTTGGGGGTGTTCCCGGGGTCCAATTTTGTCGGATTTTGGATATGTTATTCTGCAATGGTTCCGGAGCTGGAAACAGTTTAGAAAGCTTCTGAAGCAATTTTGCCCAGGTTGAAGCTATTTTTGCTCTAGATTGCCTGGACTAATCCCGAGCATAGACATTATGGCCTGTAGAAAGAGAAAAATATGAATTTCTCCTATGATGCCGGACTTATGGGACACCCTGTATATATATATATATATATATATATATATATATATATATATATATATTATAACTGCAAACACAGTATAATTAACGTAAAGAACGACGCTTTGTGTAGGAGATATATATATATATACACAAACTCAGAATGGTTCCCTGAGAACATTATATGTTAAACACAAACCGTGCATGGAACAAGGAACTCTTCTGGGAAAATTAAATCCACTATAGTCCGAATAAGTAATGGTAAATGACTGTCTGTGTGTATCATAAAAAACTCAGGGGACCATTCTGAGTTCATTCCCATCTTGAAACGGACATGTTATGTGCCTTGAAAAGTGGACGCTCAATTCTACCAGTTGAGGTTTAAGTTTTGGTTTTTGGCTAAAAATATAATAGTTACCCCTTTTTCTTTTATGTATTCAATCTGACGTGAAGGCAGCGAGTCTTTTGCTTATATTGAGGTTCTAAATGTAGCAGGGTTAGGCTGTTTTAAACCCTAGATCCATGTCCCAAAGCTGGATCCTGTCTGCTTTGCAGATAGCTGGTGAGGGAAGCTATATTTATGGGACCTTTTTGCGAGTGACCCGTTGCCCGCGTCGGGCTAGCATCATGAAAAGGAAAAACTATGGTATTTGTCATTTACCATTACTTATTCGGACTATAGTGGATTTAATTATCCCAGAAGAGTTCCTTGTTCCATGCACTGTCTGTGTGTATCATATATATATATATATATATATATATATATATATTATATATAATATATATATATATATATACACACATATTATCAAAAGTATTCGGACATCCCGCCACAAATACGTATTGTGGACTAGCGCATGCGCAGTGGCTTGGAAAGTCCTCAATATAAAGCCTGTATGTCTGCCTGGGCAGTAGCAGTGGATTAGACGCCAGTATGCCGCGTGGAGCGGAACTTACAGACTTCCAACGTGGGATGATGGTTGGATGCCACATCAGTAACCTTTCTGTGCGCGCAACTGCGAGCCGTCTGAACATTCCAAAATCTACTGTAGCGGATGTTATTCAAACATGGAAGGCTGAAGGTGCCACTGCAACAAAAAAACGGTCTAGACAGCCTCACAAACTCACGGAACGTGGTCGAAGAGCCTTACGGAGGAGTGTTCGTACCTCACGCACGTCGTCTGCGGCAAACATCACGGCGGAGGTGCAACAGGCCATGGAAACATCTGCCAGCACGTCAACTGTTCGTAGGGAGCTGCATAGATTTGGATTTCATGGCAGGGCAGCTGTACACAAGCCCAATATCACCGCCACAAATGCAGAACGCACGCCGATTGGAGTGGTGTCGTGCTCGACGTTCATGGACTCTAGAGCAGTGGTATGGAGTGATGAATCGCGCTAAACATTGTTTCGTTCTGATGGACGTGTGTGGGTGTGGCGATTGCCTGGAGAACGCTTCTTACGGGACTGTATTGTCCCGACTATAAAGTTCGGTGGAGGTTTCGTGCTGGTATGGGGCTGTTTCAGCCGGATTGGACTTGGTCCCTTAGTTGTCGTGCCGGAAACCATGAAGTCCAAGATGTATCTGGATATTTTGGATAATTCTGCGCTCCCTACGCTCTGGCAGTACTAAGGTAATGGGCCCTGCCAGTATCAGCACGACAATGCTCCATGTCATACCGCAAAGTGCATACAGGACTGGTTTATGGATAACAATGTCGAGAAGTTGGACTGGCCTGCTCAGAGTCCGGACTTTAACCCATTGAACACCTTTGGGAAGAATTGGAGCGCCGTATCAGACTGGCCAAATCGGTCTTCTTCCAAACCATCTCTGGGAGCGGCTTTGCAAGAGGAATGGAGGGGTATTCCGATAGACACCTACCGGAAGTTGGTTGAAAGTATGCCAAGGAGGGTTGAAGCTGTCATTGAGGCCAAAGGCCTATGCGTGTCCGAATACTTTTGATAATATAGTGTATATCGTTACTTTTTCTGTGAGGACAAAGGTTAGTAGCTACTTTTTTTAATAAGCCTTCCTCGATGCACATATTGTACGAGTTTACTGAGAACGTACTGGATATCAATATGAAAAAATGTTTATTCGTGAAATTGCAATCAGTTTGAAACAAACGAACAATCTTAGCCAGTACCACTTGTTAGGGGAAGTACTTTTATCAGGATCAGATGCTCGCTAAAACCAGCAGAAATGTCGAAAGTAACTTTTGAAGTACAGTGCTGTAATTAGAAATTTCAACTTTTTAACTGTTCCGTACGATGATTCCTCATTTCACAAGGTCAAGCTTGTCGCCCCTCCTCTCTAACTAGGTACCTTTTTGAACAGCGACTGGTAACTACTAACTAGTTACTTATTTGTGGCAGTAACCAGTAACTAATTAGTTACAAAAAAGTAACTCAATAATATATATATATATATATATATATATATATATATATATATATATGATGAATAAAACCACGAAGGAAAGGAAACACAGAATGGTGCTCAAGCGCTTTCGTCTAATGACATTCTCAGGAACACTGAAGTACATAAAGAGTTACAGCCTATATATAGGTTACAGAAAAAATAAAATAAAATTATATAATATATATATATATATATATATATAATATATATATATATATATATATATATATATATATATATCCCCCTCCCCGCGGGCGGTCTTTCTGGGGTGGATCGCCCGCGGGCTCCTGCCTCCATGTGGCGAGGGGGGTCAGCCGCGGCTGGGGGCCCTGCCGGGTCCCCGCCCGGTTGCGAAGTGGACTTTAGCATACCCTGCTATCCTACAGCCCCCTTTCCTGTCTTCCCCTCTTTACCCTCTTCCTTGCCCCCTCTGTTTTTTCTGCTTTCTCTGTTCACTTCGCGCGCCCCGTGGGCTGCCGGGGCTGGTCGCTGGGGGTCTCGCTCCCATGGCCGGGGCCGGACTAAGTTGGCTGGTAGGGTGCCCAGGCCTGGGACCCTGGGGGGCCTTGGTCTTTGCTGCCGGCGGGGGAGAACTTTCGACGCTGCAAGAGCCCTTTTTGAAACGGGGGTACCTACATGGGACGAGGCACCCATCCCCCGCCGGCGTGCGCTTGGTCCCCTTGGGCCCCGGGTAATCGGTTCCTCGCGGCCCCGGGCGCGAAACCAATAAAAATTTTCTATGGAAACACTTACAAATCTAATGGACCTCGTTGACGACCCGGCTTGTGCATCTGACCTCCCTCTGACTACCTCTTTGGATCGTGGGTCTGGTAAGGGCAGTCGGCAGCCCTCGCCCACCCCGTCTGCTCTTCTTGCCGACACCTCCTCTCCCTCTCTTCCCCAGGCTCGTGGCGCCGCTGCCCGACCCCCGCCAGTAGCGGATGGACCTGCAGTGGACCCCCCGACCCCTGGATCCCCCCATATTCCACGTCCCGATAGGGACCCACTGCTTTTTCGCCTCAGGTGGGAGGCCCGCGGCCCCGGTCGCCTCCCGCTCCGGTCGGGCCTCATCGCCCCGGCCCCCTCGGCCCCTGGGGGGACGTGGGACCCGACGTCGCCGTCCGCCTTTCTCGTCTTCTCGCTCCCTCGAAGTTCCGGTGGTGTTTGGCCAGACGGCTTCACTCGGCCTTAGGACGATGGACAAGTTCCTCGTCCTCCGCCCCTCCTCCTCCAAGCCCCTCCCCACTAACCACGAACGCCTCTTTCGAGCGATCCATGGGAAGACGGGGACGGCGCGTATTGACCTTCGGCCTCAGAGGGATGGCTCCATTTTGATAAGGTCGCGTTCCTCTGCCGAAACCACCTCTCTGCTCGCTATCCCCGATGTCCTGGGCTGCGGGATCACGGTGACTCCCCACCCCCGCCTCAATCAGTGCCAGGGCACGATCTACGCTGCTCGTCTTCTACCCCCCGGTGGAGGACCTCCAGACTGACCTCGCCTCCCAGGGTGTGGTGAGAATATACCGTTTTCCCGACAGATCGCGATCCCCAGCCGTCCCTTCTCCTCGCCTTCTCCTTACTTTTGACTCACTGGTGCCCCCCGTTTCGGTATTCTGGGGCTTTGGTGAGAGACGAGCATGCGAAATCTCGGTTCGGCCATACGTGCCAGATCCTACGCGCTGTTTTCAGTGCAATAGGTTTGGCCACGTGAGCAGTTCCTGCCGTCAGCCGGCCCCGTTGTGTGTCCGCTGCGGCGGCCCTCCCACCCCTTGCCCTGTACTGCTCCGCCTTCCTGCACCAACTGTCATGGACCGCACCCTGCTTCATCCCGCTCTTGCCCGTCCTTCCTCTTGAGAGGGAGGTTCGGGCCCTCTGTTCATCAGAATTTCTCAGCGCTCGGGAGGCGCGGGACCGGTTGCGTGGCCGCGAGGCCCGGCGTGGTACCTCGTACGCCGAGGCTCTCCGTCCCCGGCCGCCGCCGGCCCAGACCCCGTCCTCACCGGCGGTTCCCGACGCGCCTCCACTCACCGTGTCCGCTACTCCCTGTCTATCCTCTCCCGCCGCGGCTCCCTGTACTACCAGCGCGTCCCCACGTGCTCCCTCCGCGAACGCCGATGCTTCGTCGGCAACCCCCCCTGCCCCTTCTACGCCCTCTCCACCGGCGCTTTCGGCCACGCCCATTCCGGACCGTGACCCGCCGTCGCCCATGCGGGCCGCACGACGGAGGGGAACGGGCCGCAAGCGCCGCGCCAATAGTGACCCCAAAAGGTTCGAGGCCATAGGCCTCGCATCACCTTCCTCTCCCAGACACAAACGCCCCCTTCGCCCTACCATCCCGGTGTCCTCACCGTCCCCGCTGCGCAACCGTTATGGACGCTTCCCCCTGGGGTCCCCGACGACCCTCGTGGTGGGGGCGGAGATACATCCCTCACCGGTTCGGTCGATGGACCCACTGGAGGGGGAACTCGCCCGCCTGGTCGGCGTGGGTGGGATGAGCACGCCCCGCGCGTGACCTACCCCACCTCTCCTTGACCTGCCTATGCATCCGGGTGAGGTATCCTTTTCCACTCCCCCTTGTAGTCCAGCCTCCCCTGCACCTCCGGTGAAGGGAGGGGCCTTCTGGATACCCCTCACATCCCCTTCTCTGCATCGCTCTCCCCCGGGCGTCCGGGTGACTCCTCTTCAGGAGGATTTGCCGGCGTCAGTTTCCACATCGCCCCCCCGTCGGGGTGACCCTCGCCTTCGCCCACGTTCGGCGTCCCCCGTTGGGGCCCGGGGCTTTCCAATCCCCTTGTTTATTCTCGGGCCGCCCGATCGGCCCCCCACCCCATAACCATCCGTTTTGCAGACTTTCCTACCCCTCCATATACTTCGCTCCTGCAGTGGAACATCCGCGGGCTCCTGGTAGGCCTCGAGAGTCTCTCTTCTCTCCTGGCCTCCAGGTGTCCGGCGTGTTTCTGCCTTCAGGAGACGATACTGGGCTCCCGTTCCCTTCCTCGAGTGTCCGGCTACTGCGGCTCCCTTCCCCGCCTCTCGATGGGGCGGGTAGGCGGGGCTCCGCGGTCTTCGTGCACCGCTCCGTCCCTTTCCGCCCCCTCCCGCTCCGTACTGTCTTGCAAGCTGTGGCCGTGCGCCTTTCTTTGTGGCGTCAACACGGTCTGCTCTCTTTACCTCTCCCCTAACGTACGCCCTCCACCGATTCTCTCCGTGACCTAATTCTGCAGCTTCCCCGCCCTTTCCTGCTTCTCGGGGACTTCAACAGTCGGGACCCGGCCTGGGGGACGTTTGCTCCACCTTTCTCTCCGGGACCCTTCTCTCCCTTATGGACGAGCTAGAGTTCACCTTTCTGAACGATGGCTCCCCAACCTGCCTCCACTCGGCCCATGACAGTTTCACCTGTATTGATCTTTCCTGGTTTCCCTCGATATCGTGACGGAGTTCACCTGGAGGTCCTGCCGGATTCTTCCGGCATTGACCATTTCCCTGTGTGTCTTACCCCAACCGTCTCCTCCCCCCCACCTCTGTCCGCCCGCGCTGGCTGTTCGCCCGAGCGAAATGGGCCTCATACACGAGGTGCACGGCGATCTCGCCGTCCATCCTGCCTTTCCCTCCGTTAGTGAAGCCCTCGCCTTTCTCGAAAGCAAGATCCTCTCGGCTGCCACCAGTTGCATCCCCCGTACCTCAGGCTCCCCCAGGCCGCGCAGCGTCCCATGGTGGACCCCAGAGTGCTCCCGTGCCGTTCAGGAGCGGCGCCGTGCTGGCCGTCGCTTCTACCGGACCCGCCAGCCGGAGCATAAGATGGCGTTTCAGCGCCTGAAGGCAGTGGCCCGTCGGGTCTTGAAACTAGCCCAGCGTACCTCCTGGCGGAGTTACGTGTCCGGGATCTCCTCCTCGACCGCCCCCTCGACTGTTTGGCGCAAGGTGCGTAGCTTTGAGGGGACCCGTGTCCCCCTCGACCCCCGGTGCTTCGGGTCGGGGACGACGAGTTCGTGTCCGATCCGGAGGCCGTCGCGAACGCACTCGCGGCGCACTTCGCAGCCATCTCCAGTTCCGATTCCCCACTACCGCCGCGACCCACCGGAATTTCCACCTCATAGGGATGACCCCTATAATCACCTCTTCCACATGACAGAGCTTCGGGAGGCCCTCCGCCCCCGACGCTCCTCCGCCCCCTGCCCCGATAATATCCCCTATGACTTGTTACGGCACCTCCACCCTCTGTTCTCAGCTTTCTACTGGACATCTATAACCGGATTGGTTGGAGGGTTCATTTCCGGACCGATGGCGTGAGTCCATCGTCGTCCCCATCCCGAAGCCCGATAAAGACCCTCACTCCCGTCGAACTATCGCCCCATTTCCCTAACATGCTGTGCCTGCAAGGTGATGGAGGCGATGGTCGCCTCGCGGCTGTCCTTTACCTTGGAGGCGAGTGACCAGTACCCGGCTACCCAGGCTGGTTTCCGGCGCTTCCGGTCTACCACCGACCCCTCCTCCTCATTAGCCATGACGTGCAGGAGGCTTTCTCCCGGCGTCAATTTGTACTCGCCGTCTTTTTCGACCTCCAGAAGGCCTACGATACTACCCGGCGGAGCGCGGTCTTCGACTGCTTACGCTCCCTGGGTTTCGTAGGCTTTCTCCTTCCTTTATTTGTAACTTCTTGTCCGCCCGTTCTTTCCGCGTCCGCATCGGTTCTGCCCTCTCTGACCGCTTTCCGTTGGAGGAGGGTGTCCCTCAGGGTAGTGTCCTTAGCGTCTTGTGTTTCTCACTCGTGATGAACACAGTCGCTACGGTCCTGCCTACATCCGTTCGTAGCTCCCTCTATGCCGATGACCTGGCTATCTATTGCTCTGGCCGCCTCCCGTCTTTGGCTGAACGTCGACTCCAGCTAGCCATCAACGCGGTGGTTCGCTGGGCGTCCTCGGTTGGCTATGCTTTCTCACCCTCTAAGTCTTCCAGTATGCTTTTCCGTCCTCGGCGCCTCCGTCTGTCGCATACCTTCGCCCTTACCCTTGCCGGCACTCCTCTTCCCCTCGTCCCATCCGTTAGATTCCTGGGTATGACCCTCGACGGATTTTTCGGTTGGGTTCCACACCTTAGGCGGTTGCGGCAAACATCTCGCCGCACCCTCGCCCTTTTGGGTCATCTGTCCCACACGACCTGGGGGGCGGACAGGCGTACTCTGCTGCGCCTGTACACCTCCCTGGTGCAATCCCGTGTCGACTACGGCTGTGTGGTCTACAGCTCCGCCTCCTCTCCGGCACTCCGTATGCTGGATCCTCTTCTCCACCGTGGCCTTCGCCTGGCGTCGGGTGCCTTCCGCTCGTCCCCTGTCGCTAGTCTTCAGGTGGACTGTGGACACCCCCCCCTGCCCCTTCGCCGGGGCCTTCTCATGGCGAAGTGTTACCTTCGCATCTGCCGCCTTCCGATGTCCCTACTCTTCTCCGCGATCTCCCAGGCGCTACCCCGGCCTGACACGTGGCATTTCGTTGCCTCCTGGCCGAGATTTTCTCGTCCCTGGGGATCCCCCCACCCTCTATTCTGCCGTTCTCCTTCGATCTGTGCCCCCCTGGCGGACCACCCCTATCTGCCGTTGCCAGGCGCTCCGTGGCCTGCGTAAGGAGTCTCTTCCTGCCGTCCTCCGGTCTTCTTTTCTGGCCCATCTTCCCGTCCATTCGGACGACGTTCCCGTCTACACCGACGGCTCGCGCGCCCCTGCAGGTGTCGCGGCCGCCGTCTTCTCTCCGTCATTGTCACTACCTCCCGGGGTATCCCCTGCCGGTTCAGGCCTCCATCTTTTCCGCGGAGCTCTTTGCCCTTCTGGAAGCCCTCCGTCTGGTATCGGGTTGTTCGCGGTCTCCTGTACCATTTTTCGGACTCGCTGAGCGCCTTCAGGCGCTCGAGCGCTATGATTCCCCGGACCCCTCGTACGCCTTATTCAACAGGAGTACCATGTCCTGCACACCGTTCACCGGATCCGGGTCACCTTCTGCTGGGTTCCCGCCCATGTTGGTGTTTCCGGTAATGAGGCGGCGGACCGCATAGCCGGTCCGCCGCCTCGCTGCCTCCCCTACCCCGCCCGCTCCCCTTCTCAGACTATGTGCAGGTCTTTCGTTCCTTTTACGACCGCATGTGGCAACAGTCCTGGGACGATGCCACCGGAAATAAACTCTGGTCCATCCGCCCCCGTCTGTCATATTGGGTGTCCTCTTTCCACCGCTCCAGACACAAAGAGGTCGTCCTTGCGCAGCTTCGCATCGGCCATACGCGCCTCACGCACGGCTATCTTATGTTCCGGCAGGAGGCTCCTCGTTGCGCCTCCTGCCAGTCGCCCCTCACCGTCTCTCACATCCTTGTGGAATGCCCCACCCTGTCGTCAGTACGTCGTCGCGCCTTCCCGTTCCTTTCTGATTTCCCCCTCCCGAACGTTTACGCCTTATGCTCGCTGAGAGCCCTCTCTTCTCGCTTGACGTCTTTTCCTCTTCCTCTCCCAATCTCGCATCCTATCTGAGCTTTAGGTGACTTCTCACCTGTAGTCCGCTGTTCTCCCTTTTCTAGTGCCTTTTCTCCGTCTCCGTTTCTCTCTCGTATTCCGCCTCGCCATGATATCCGCTACCATATAGCGGGAAGTGGCGGTAAACGCCCCAATACAAAAAAAAAATATATATATATATATATAATATATATATATATATATGCAATAAACGGAGAAGTAAAAATAAAAATTAAAAATTAAAGGATTATCGGAGAGGCATACAAATTTGTAAGGAAAAAATATCGATTTTTAGCACAAGATCAAATGAATTATTTCCAACCAATGTTATAAAAAAAAAAAAAAATAAATAAATAAAAAAAATACAAATTTATACTGGACATCTGCCCGGGTTTTAACACACTGCCTTTTTTGGTTAAAGTTCGATGTATATAAAAATAAAATGAAAATTAAAAGCTAATAGAGTAGCATGCAAGCTTACCAAAGATTTAGCGTTCTACCCTTCTTATCTAAATCTGTTCTGAAGGAATTCAAAACAACAGGATAGAGTTGAAAAAGACCTTTGCTTATGTTGAAGTTATTTGTAAGTTGGATAATGGCAGACTCAAGAATATTTCTATTAACAATGTTGCTAGAGTGAAATAAAACTGAAGCATTATTCCAATCAATACAGTGGTATATAACTGACAAAGGACAAAAAGGGCACTGGACGACTGTCCTGTTCTAACGGAATATTGATGTTTTATACGTGTGTGCAAATCCTTTCCCGTCTGACCTATGGAAAAGGATTCACGTTGTTACAACCAATTTTATAGATAATGCCTGAATTATTGGTAGGGCTATTTTTTACTATGATATTTTTCACAATATTGTTATATGAAAATACTACATTAATATCTAAAAGTTTAAGTACATTAGCAATGCCTAAAAAGTCCGGGAAAAATGGAAGTACTAAAATATTTTTTGACAAGTACGAGTGTTATTATTCACACGATAGAAAGTTCGTTTTGCCTTGTTGAGACAGGATTCCATAAACGCAGATGGATAACACAGATCACTTCCAATACCGTTGATTTTTTTTCTAATTCGGCATCGATGTATTCCGAACTGGCGATCCTAAGGGCGCGGAGAAACATTGAAGAAAAAATGGCCTTCTTAGTGGGGGTGTCATGTCCCGAGTAAAAGTGTACGTAGGACAAATTGTTTGTTTTTTCCGATAGATACTAAACTTAAAACCTGGCTTTCCCTATGTACACGCACATCCAAAAACGGGATTGAGTTGTCTTGTTCCACTTCTAAAGTAAACTTAATGGAGGGGACTTGATCATTTAACTGAAGGAGGAAGTTATCCAGGTCACGATTCATGGGCCAGATACACAAAATATCGTCGACGTACCGCAACCAAGGGATGCCAACCCCCAGGATTCTCGGAATGTAAGTAATCTCGAAAAACTCCATATAAATATTGGAGAGGAGGTGCGACAAGGGGTTGCCATGGCCATCCCAAAAACTTGTTGATAATTATCAACAAGTTTTTGGGATGGCCATGGGCAACCCCTTGTCGCCCCTCCTCCAATATTTATATGGAGTTTTTCGAGATTACTTACATTCCGAGAATCCTGGGGGTTGGCATCCTCCCTTGGTTGCGGTACGTCGACGATATTTTGTGTATCTGGCCCATGAATCGTGACCTGGATAACTTCCTCCTTCAGTTAAATGATCAAGTCCTCTCCATTAAGTTTACTTTAGAAGTGGAACAAGACAACTCAATCCCGTTTTTGGATGTGCGTGTACATAGGGAAAGCCCAGGTTTTAAGTTTAGTATCTATCGGAAAAAACAAACAATTTGTCCTACGTACACTTTTACTCGGGACATGACACCCCCACTAAGAAGGCCATTTTTTCTTCAATGTTTCTCCGCGCCCTTAGGATCGCCAGTCCGGAATACATCGATGCCGAATTAGAAAAAAAATCAACGGTATTGGAAGTGATCTGTGTTATCCATCTGCGTTTATGGAATCCTGTCTCAACAAGGCAAAACGAACTTTCTATCGTGTGAATAATAACACTCGTACTTTGTCAAAAAATATTTTAGTACTTCCATTTTTCCCGGGCTTTTTAGGCATTGCTAATGTACTTAAACTTTTAGATATTAATGTAGTATTTTCATATAACAATATTGTGAAAAATATCATAGTAAAAAATAGCCCTACCAATAATTCAGGCATTATCTATAAAATTGGTTGTAAACAATGTGATTCCTTTTACATAGGTCAGACGGGAAAGGATTTGCACACACGTATAAAACAGCATCAATATTCCGTTAGAACAGGACAGTCGTCCAGTGCCCTTTTTGTCCATTTGTCAGAGTTATCCCACTGTATTGATTGGAATAATGCTTCAGTTTTATTTCACTCTAGCAACATTGTTAATAGAAATATTCTTGAGTCTGCCATTATCCAACTTACAAATAACTTCAACATAAGCAAGGTCTTTTTCAACTCTATCCTGTTGTTTTGAATTCCTTCAGAACAGATTTAGATAAGAAGGGTAGAACGCTAAATCTTTGGTGAACTTGTATGCTACTCTATTAACTTTTAATTTTCATTTTATTTTTATATACATCGAACTTTAACCAAAAAAGGCAGTGTGTTAAAACCCGGGCAGATTTCCAGTATAAATTTGTATTTTTTTTATTTATTTATTTTTTTTTTTTATAACATTGGTTGGAAATAATTCATTTGATCTTGTGCTAAAAATCGATATTTTTTCCTTACAAATTTGTATGCCTCTCCGATAATCCTTTAATTTTTATTTTTACTTCTCCGTCTATTGCGCATATATATATATATATATATAATATATATATAATATATTATATATATATATATATATACAGGGTGGGCCGTAAGTTTCCATACATAGGAAAAATAAACATTTTTTATGGACAACCATTTTTATTTATATAATATGCTCTACATGGTTGCCATTGTTTTGAAAACACATTTCAATACGTGTTCCCCACTGTTGATGAACACGCATTAGCACAGTTGACGTTATGCTTGTAATGGCGTTGGTGATACGTTCCTTTAGATGATTTATGTCTCGTATCTTTTCCTGATACACCATGGCCTTCAAGTGCCCCCAAAGATAGAAATCAAGGGGGGTGAGATCTGGGGATCTGGGAGGCCACTCCACAGGACCACGCCGACCAATCCAAGCATCCGGAAACTGCTGATCCAAATACCGACGCACGTGAAGACCATAATGAGGTGGAGCTCCATCTTGCTGGAAGTAAACTGGGAAGTTACCTTCCTCGTTTAGCAGGGATGGGAAAATCTCTTGCAACATGTTAAGATACCTTTCGGCATTAAGATTTCCACTGACAAAAATTGGTCCAATAATTCTGTCACCCCATATCCCTGCCACACCATCACTTTACGGCACCTTGCATCTTCGTCGGACTCAGCCAGTTAGGGTTAGCATTACTCCAGTAACGTATGTTTTGCCGATTAACCTCTCCATTGACGTAAAAATTTGCTTCATCAGTAAACAAGATCTTAGTTGAAAAGTTTGCATCCTCGTTCACTTTGGTTAATGCCCATTCACAGAATTCCATCCGTCTATCCGGGTCGTCTTCACTCAAATGCTGTGCCATATGCAATTTGTATGGATGCCATTTGTTTGCTTTCAAAATGCGCCTGATACTCGATCTGCTGACACCACTTTCTGCAGACAACCGTCGTGTACTTTTTCTGGGACTCCGTGTAAGCGCTGTAAGTATCGTAGCTGTTGTGTCTTCATCGGTGGCTGTACGTCTTGGACCACTTCGCGGTGATCTGCAACATTTCCAGTTTTCTGAAACTTGTTAATAAGTTTTGCCACAGTGTCGTGTGTGATGTTCGTTCCATGTCTGTTAAAGTTCATTGCAACCATGCGACTGCTTCCCGACCCAGCCATCAGTATGATTTCAATTCGTTGCTCTTTCGTCAAACGCATATTCTTAGGGTATCTGAAACATAAAAAACAAACGTTTAATTTTTCCTATGTATGGAAACTTACGGCCCACCCTGTATATATATAGTATATATAATTTTTTTTTTTTCTGTAACCTATATATAGGCTGTAACTCTTTATGTACTCAGTGTTCCTGAGGATGTCATTAGACGAAAGCGCTTGAGCACCATTCTGTGTTTCCTTTCCTTCGTGGTTTTATTCATCATAAATATTTTTCACGTGTTACTTTCGTGAAATAATTTTCATTATATATATATATATATAATATAATATATAATATATAATATAATTATATATATATTAATATATATATATATATATATATATAATATATAATATATATATATAATAACCTTACAAAGGTTCCGCGCGATGATTTCTCATTTCGCGAAGGTCAAGCTTGCTGCTCCTCTCGAGTTGGCCTGGTGAAGTAGAGTTGGATTCTTGCGCTCTCCACCTCACATAGCCAGGTACGCCCGGCTCATCGGGGATTGTTCTGATCCAGGCGTCTAGTCTTCTTTTGAAGATTTCCACTGCCACTCCCTTCGTGTTTCTTAGGTCTTTGGGCATCTGATTAAACAGTTTCGGTCCTCTCACTACAAAACTATTTTCTTTCAGAGTTAAGGATGTTCCCTGTCTCGCCTTCAATTTGGAAATACGACACAATCTACCGCTTCTACTTTCCACCGTTGTTTGGGGAGTTATGGGATTCAGAGTAAGATTAGGGACTAGTTTCTCCATTATTTTCCAAGTGTAAATAATGGTGTATCTCTCTCTCCTCCTTTCCAGTGAATATAGGTCTAGTTCTCGTAACCTTTCCCAGTAATTTAGTTCTTTGCACCCATTGATCTTGGCTGTGAAGCTTCTTTGGATCCCCTCCAGCTGTCTAATGTCTTCTTTTTTATATGAGGATGTTAGGACAGCAGTATTCCAATTTGGGTATTATCATGGTTTTCAGTAGAGGAATCATTACATTCCTATCCCTTCGTTTAAAGGTTCTCAATATCTGACCCGTTATTCTCTTTGCTCTGTTTACTGCTATCTTATTTTATGTTTCAAATTTCGCATCATCTGTCATTACAACCCCTAAATCTTTTGCTCTGGAATTTCTCTGAATTTCCTCTTCATTTGGGGTATAATATTCCATGAATTTTAGGTCTTCTCTTTTTCCGTACCGTAATAGCTGAAATTTCTCGGTGTTAAACTTAATATTGTTGTCTTCCGTCCACTTGTAGATTCTGTTTATGTCGGTTTGTAGGTATCTTATGTCTTCTGGGTTTCTTATTTTTCTGCTGATCTTTGTGTCATCGGCAAAGAATGTTACTGTGATGTCTCTGGTAACGTCCTCATCTATGTCAGTTAGCATGATTATGAAGAGTAGTGGAGCTAATACTGTTGCTTGTGGTACTGAGCTGAGGACCTCTGATTCTGATGAAGATACTCCTTGTACTAACATTCTTGCCGCCGCTCACTAAGG
>JAJOZX010005003.1:62500-341110 GCA_023014485.1 Bathynomus jamesi | reverse complement strand
TTAGTTGTGATAGGCATGATCTGCCTGAGCGAACCCGTGTGGTTATCATTGAATTTTTTTCTGAGTTTCCAAAAAGTCGTAGATTTTCTGTCTAACTATTCTTTCAATATATATATATATACAGGGTGTCCCATAAGTCCGGCATCATAGGAAAAATAATAAAAAAGGCAAAACAAAAGCTTTTATTTACAGAACATGCTCAATATGTACACTATTGTTTTCAATACACAAATTCAGACGTGATACCCAGTCAGCAAGCACACGGTGAATGATGTCAGGAGTAATGGTGTTACATGCCCCAATAATGCGCTGCCGCAAATGTTCAACACTCCTAATTTTCTCTGCGTATACCAGCGCTTTCAAGTGGCCTCAGAGATAAAAATCTAGTGGCGTGAGATCCGGGCTTCTAGCTGGCCATTCCACAGGCCCTCGACGTCCTATCCAATGACCAGGGAATTGTTGGTACAGATATTCCCTTACTTGGGTGCTGTAATGTGCAGGAGCGCCGTCTTGCTGGAACCATGTTGGGAAATTTCCTTCTTCGTTCAAGACACTGGGAAATGCTGCTTCCTTGAGCATATGTAGGTAGGTGCCTCCAGTGACATGTTCATCGAAAAAGAGGGGGCCTATGATGCGATCCTTCTAAATGTCACACCATAGGCACCATACCATCACCCGAGATGCACCTTGTTCCTTTGAAGAGGTATACCAGTGAGGGTTGTTTTGAGACCAGTAGCGGGTATTCTGTCGATTTACCTCACCATTTCCATAAAAAACAGCCTCGTCACTGAACAGAATGGTGGACGGGAAATTGGCATCCCGAGCATAAGAAAAATATGAATTATGGTTTGTAGAAATAGAAAAATATGAATTTCTCCTATGATGCCGGACTTGTGGGACACTGTATAGTGTATATATATATATATATATAATTTTTTTTTTTTTTTTTTTTTTTTTTTTAAAGTTCGGGAAGAACCGATTCGCCTCTATTTAAAAGGGCATATCTCGGCGGAAAAACAGAAAAAGTGAGAGGAAAGACAGGAAAAAGTAAGGGTGGAAGGGACAGTCGAAGTGGAAAAAGACCAAGGACTGCAGGGTCGAGCCTCATCATCCTTGGGTGCGAGGGCCGGGAGGGCGCACATGAAACCTCCAGGAACAAGCATGTACAAATGAGCACAAAGAGCACTCAAGAGCACGAGCTTAGAACCCCCTTGCGGGGATATATATATATATGACAAAACAAAAAAATTGTACGTTATATACACCCAGTAGTGTGTATTTAGATGCGTGTTGAATAAATTCCACACATGAATGAAATACTCTACTATTTTGTCGATACATTGAATTGTCTGCTCCGCCCTCCTCATCTTAGAATTTCTGCCTACGCCAATGCCCTACGTCATATGACCTTCATAAACGTTAACGAAGGTTAAACAAGCACCCCAAAAACATTATTATTTTATAAGTTTAAATGTATCTGAAAGCGATATTGTATACAACCTTTTCGTTATGTTCTGACAGACGTGTTTTGCTCCAACCCATCGATGTACTTTGTCACATGGACGAAGATGGCGACACGTGAGTAAAATTACTTATTTTAAATTAGTTTACCGTTTCTTTCATCGAAATTGCTATTTTTATAGTGCAAATGTAAAATTGTAAATATAAAATGAGACTGTATGCAATATAAATATTTGGATCACCTGAAGATCAGGGCCCCCAGCTCAATTACCAAATGATATCTTCGTTAAAACTAAGGAAAAATATCACGACTTAACCAATCGTCAAGGGCGTACAGTTGATCTAACCGGGCATTCAGTTTAATTTATTATTATATTTGGTACTGTAAAGCAAAAAACAAGAATACATGGGGGCCTGATCTTCAGGTGATCCAATATTTTGTCGATGCCACTTATTTTGTAATATATATATATATATATATATATATATATATATATATATATATATGGTTCTTATTTGTTGCCATTTTTTCATGAATGCAACCTCTGAAGCCCTTTAATGATTATCGTGTCGAAGAGACTGAGGGAAAATTCGAGGTTTTTCGAGAACGTATTGGCGTTGCAGGAGAGAATTCAGAGCATTCGAATTTGTTGCCAGGAGCCACTGGTACACTACGAGATGTTCTGTTCCTTGTGCGAAAACTCTGACCCGAAAGCCTTTCACACACCGCTATCCCTCAAAAATAAAATGGTGATTTGAAGAGATCTTTTCTTTCGTGTGTGCGTGTGCATGTGCATGTGTGTGTGTGTGTTTCACAAAATTTCCTTCTAAGTTTAATATAAAAAAATTGTAAACGACTTTTGCCTTGTTTTTAATTCCTTCACTGGGATTGTACATAAGGAAGTTTAGTCGAAAATGATAATTACTAGCTAAAGTGGGACCTATGAGGCCATTCAAAAATTACGTAACGCTAGTTTTGCTGAAACTTGACCCCCCCTCCTCTTATAACGTTCCGTAACGCTAGAGCAGACATTCCCTATTAGGGGTTACATAACATCTTAGTGGGTGTCCGGTCTAGCGTTACGGAACGTTACAAGGGGGTGGGGGTTTCAAGTTTTAGCAAAAATAGCGTTACGTAATTTTTGAACGGCCCCTATTGGCCCATTTAGCTAGATCTGCGGTGCTGGGGCCTTCGGCCTCAGTGATTGGGGAATCAATAGTTTTCGGTCAATAAAACTATAGAAAAGAATGCAGCCATGAAAATCTTAAGCTTCACAAATCTGATACAATGGGTTCAGATGTGAAGCTTAAGATTTTCATTGCTGCGTTCTTTTCTAGCTAAAGTGGGCCCACGGTCCCATTCAGCTAGACTTGCAGTGCTGGGGACTACGGGCCCCCAATTACTGTGGGTAGGGTTGTCAGATTTTTCAAATGCCCATGCTGGACAAAAAAATTTCTGAGTTTTTTTTTTCCCAAGACCAAATTTTTTTCAAATTGAAACTGATTTCTTGAACGGTTTACAACAAACAAAATTAGAAATTTTTTATTAAAATAATGTTTAACAATTAAACATCGTGAATAATATTGAAATTATTATACATAATATTGAAATATCGTAAATATTGAAATTATCATAGCATATTAAATATTGTAGTATACATCGCTTTACCAATTATATTATGACATATGTCAATATTTTTCTGAACTTTTAATCTTCTTCAAAATTTTAGCTCCATCTTCTGACTTCAAGTATAACTGAAATTCCTTGCAAGTCATGATTGTAAATAATTAATTCAAAAAAATATTCTAAATCTTATAAATAAAATCAAGTATGTGTGTGTGTGTGTGTGTTTCTCTTTCACGCAAAAACTTTCACACAAATGCAGCAATTTACACCTGAACGATTTCTTATAAAAAGTAGACATAGTTACAGATTTTATTTGAATTACACAATCTCAAGTTGTATGGTCAAGCAATCGCAGGATTCACATTAATTCAAAGCTTACAATATAATTACAGCCGAAAAACTGCCAACTCGTGGCCAAACACAACATTTTATAAGCGTTATGTAATTTCTAGGATGTTCTAGAACATTCAACATTACTCTACAGAATTCTACAGGATCCAACATAATTCTAGAAAATTCTAAATCAATTCATCCGAAAAAATTTGCTTAAAAAATATTTTTTTGCGGGACATTTTGAATGCAAAGGGATTTTTGGATCAAATGCTGGACGTCTGGCAACCCTAACTCGGGGTGTCAATTGGTAATCTGCACAAAAGTTCCTCGTGAACTTAAATTAAATATTAGTTTTTCACTGCCCTTATAACTTCTTTCCAAAATCTTTGGTTTCCGATTTCAGCTTTTGGAATAATTGTTTTGACAGAATATTATTTGACAGACCCTGCCTTAATTTTATATATATATATATATATATATATATATATATATATATATATCGGTGGTATAGTGGTTAGCGTCGCTGACTACCAATCCATCAGCCCCGGGATCGAGACCCGGTGACGGCAGGCAATACGCAGCAAAACCCACCTGTTCATCCTTCCACACAATAAAAAAAATTGGTTGGTAGATAAATGGGTACCCTGGGTAGCCTAGTGGTTAAGATGCTGGGCTGCTGATGGGGCGTGGTTCGGATTCCACGTTAAACTGTAGGTCTGAGGTGGAGTGACAAGCTTGACCTTCGTCAGAATGAATAATTCAGGCGGAAGCAAAACCAAGGTTATATTAGGGTGATGAAAAAATTTTTTTTTTGAAAGGTCAATGAGCTCAATCTCCATTTGGTACATTTTGCCTAAAAATTAAGCCATGTAAAATCATAGCCATTAAAATTAATTTTTAGAGGTTGCTCAACGACTCCCTCCAAAGTCTGTCAAGTGAGACTACGATCAGGCCAGTGTGTTTTCCTGACGAAGTGTTTTATTGATGACACCACTAGTTTAATCCCCTGTAATTGGTTGAGGTGTCACGTTGCCTTTACTGATCATAGAGATCTTGGAGCTGTGATTGGCTTAAAAGCAGTTTCATCGTGGCAACATCAGGAGAATCCCCAGAGCCCCATACATCACAAATTCTCAGTTACTCGGATCTTGCATGGCTTCCAGAGTAATGTTCAATGTTATGTATATGCTTGGTACAATACATGGATGAACATTAGAATTTTATTTGTAACTTCTGTAAATGACAAAATTTGTACTAAAGAGGGTAAACTTTAGTCATTGAGCAACCTCTAAATATTAGTTTTAAGGCCTATAATTTTGTATGGCTTAATTTTTCAGCAAAAGGCACCAAATAAAGTCTGTGCCCACTGGCATTTCAAAAAAAAAAAATTTTGGGGGTCTTTGCATCACCCTAATTATATATAGGGCGTCCCAAAAAAATGTATACACACTTTAACAGCTGATAGCTCAATTGATGTTTCTTTCTTTCCAAGTTAAACCCATTAGAATTAATAATGGCAGTCAGACTAAGCTTTGAACAAAGGAAATTCATTCTAAAATGCTACTGGAAGTGTGAAAACGCAGTTGAAGTGCAAAGACAGTTTAGGAGGGAGTTTCAAACAGATCCACCAACGCGACTTACCATCACTCGAATTAGAGATAAGTTTGAAGCCGATGGAACTGTTCAGAATGTCCACAAGAAGCGTTCCGGAAGACCACGGACATCGACAAGCCCCACAAAGCAAGAAAGAGTACTGGAAACGTATCACCAAAGTCCAAGAAAATCTGTGCGGCAAGCGAGTCGTGAGGTAGGAATTTCAGAATCGTCTGTCCAACGCATTTTGAAGCGCTGTCAATGGAAAGTTACATTCCAAGATTAGTCCATGCTATTAATGAAGATGATCCGGACCGAAGAGTGGAGTATTGCGAGTGGTACTTGGCACGATGTGGATGTGGATTGGACGAAGGGGTTTCGTAGAATACCCTCCGCGTTCACCAGACCTCACACCACTAGACTTTTTTTTTATGGGGATACTTAAGACAAAGTCTACGCTATAAAAACCTGCAACAGTCGCTGAATTGAGAGCAGCCATTGAACGAGAATGCACACAAATACCAAACGAAATGTTTCGTGATGTTTGCGATTCCATTGCTTCGCGTTATCAGCAGTGCCTGGACCAGAACGGACGTCAGTTTGAAAACAGGTGTTGACAAAACAATTAAATAATGTCTGTAGATTCTATTACATTTTGAAAATGAAATGTATTTTAATAAACACTGCCTTTATAATTATTTAAAGTATATATATATATATATATATATTATATATATATATATATATATATATCCTTTCATTATTTACTAGTAAGTTAATAGTATACAACAGAAATACGATAGGGTGAAGATATACTTACCAATATAATTTAATGAGAACAATGTGGCTGACTGTGCTTCATAATTTCTGAAAATCTTGGTTTGACACTTTGTGATACAGCGATTCGAAGGTCCGGTTCCAAGTTCAGTTTATTTCGATTCTTGGTTTTAATACCTATCATAACAGAAAAAGACACCTCACACAGATATGTAGATCCAAATGGAAGGAGCGCATCGTTCGCTGCGCTTACTAAATCTGGGTACTCATTTTTTAATCCAATCCACCAATTGTGCACAGTTTTCTGTTGAAATTCGGTTCGTAAACTTGTATCTTCCCTGATGTCAATCAACTGTTCTTGGGCAGTGATCGGAAGATGTTCCATTTTTACATTTTCAGCATTTTTACATTTAGTTTGCTAAATTTTAATCGCAAGTGAGCGATATCGCGGATACTATCTCGCAAATTCCTCGGAATGACTGTGTGTTAGCGAGTATTTTCTTTCTCGGTCATCATCTTGAAATTCAAAAACTTTCTACGAAAAAAACAATGATAAATCAGAATCATCAAATTTTCTTCGCGCACCCCCTAGACCGGCAGGCGCACCCCACTTTGGAGACCACTGCCCTAAGCATTCCGCGGATTCCCCGTCGATATTTGACAAAGACCGAAATATTCTTTTATTTCGCACTTTGTCTAAATCTTAACAGGCAATCTGAGGAATGCCTGCATAGGATTAGTCAAGGTTCAAAGTAAAGCGTTATTTCGTTATTTCGGACTTTGCCGGCATTCAGGCAATCTGCAAAGTGCCTAATAAACAGGTTTCATCGGAATAATGCATACCATCTCCAAAAACATTTTATTTTTCCATAACTTCTTGGATTTATAGGTTTCAGCCCGGTTAGGGCATACAGTTGACCTAACTGGGCCTTCAATGTTATTCCGATATCCGCCATTGAAGGCCCGGTTAGGTCAACTGTATGCCCTTGACAATTAGTTAGGTTAAGTCGTGTTATTTTCGTTAAAACTAACGAAAATAACAGGATATTGTTATAGTGCTCTATAAATTGTGATAGATATGATCTTCCTGATCAGAATCCGTGCTGATTTTCGTTGAATCTTTCCAGTCTCCAAGAAATCATAGATTTTCTCTCTAACTATTCTTTCAAATACTTAGGTGAGGTGGGACGTCAATGGCACTGGTCTATAGTTCTTTGCTTGAGATCTATTCTTGTGACATTATTATGCTTTTAATACTTTCTAAACAAAAACTGAAATGTCTAAAATGTACTTCACCAGAACTGCGGGAAAATTGTTACAAATTTTGCGTTTATTTTAGTATATAAGGTTTGATGTTAAAGTCTTAGAAATCAATGCTATGAGTAATATTTCTTTGAAACATTTTGAACACTAACATTTAAAGTGTTAAAGTATTGCTGTACCACAGTAACAACAATAAAAAATACTATGAACATTTCACATATGTAAAATAAAATACTTAATATCACAAAATACTTTGCATGAGATCATTTGCAAAGATGTTCGTTGTGCATACATATCGGCACGTAATAGATCAGTGAAATAAATGACAACTAAAATAAACGTTATTTATCTTTGCTTTCTCCTGAAGGGAGACTCCGCCCTTACCTGTGCAATGAAAATGGAGCACTCTGAGACAGTAATAGATTTCCTGCTAGCCGGCCTCTCTAGAAACGACACTGACCTTCGAAGAGTTTTTGATGAAGATGGCATAAAATTCTGTCGAGAACAGATCCGATACTATCCTTCCATGTTACAGTAAGTGATAGGTTTTAGTTTGTGTTTGAGTTGTCTGGTTCATTTGTGTTATTCGAACTTTTTCTAATTAGCAGTCTCGCAATGTCAAGGAAATTCTCCTAGATTATTGGAAATCTGACTTCCTTTAATTAAAAAGGAAATACAGGACGTCTACAATGTCTTGACACCCCAGTAAAATACTAACCGATTTTCGTTTTTCTTTCATTTGAAATGTGTGATAGCAGCAATTATACGATTGAACAACGCATATTGGCTAGTACTTGGGTCCATGAGCGACCACGTAATGGCAAGACCATTGAAAATATTCGTGCAGAATTCCAGGACCGATTCAATCGTGCAGCTCCTCCAAAACGACTCTGTTGAGATGATAAAAGAAACTGTTCACAACAGGAACTGCAAAAGATAGACCAAGCACTGGCAGGTCATCTAAGTGATAAATGGGTCTGAAAGAAAAACGAAAATCAGTTAATATTTTATTGGGGGTGACAAGACATTGTGGACACCTTGTACACTTTCCCCAAATCAAAGGGAGTTGTAACTACGAGTCTGCGTATAAAGTAGACTATGAAATTATGAAATATATTATATTTACGACTATAAGGTGAAATTAACGAAAAAAGAAGTTAAATAATAATAATTGCAATATTTCTGGAATTTCGGGATATTTCTGGAAAATAATGAATTTAATATTAAAATTTTGTTTCCAATAATCCTATATTGCGTGCGATAAAACCAAATCTACCAGATTTCTATCCATTATTGTACAGTCGGTTAAGAAATTCGTGTCGTGAAACTTCATGTTTCTCATTGGTATAGGGGTGCCAACTTAAAAAAAAAAAAAAAGAGAGAGATAGGCTCGATCTCCCAGTTCTCCCAGTCGACCCTACTGGTACCAATTAAGTAGTTTCATTTGATTATTTGCAGATTATTTGTCATTAACTACAGTTTGGGTTCTTAAATAACCTTTACTAAATAATATATGAAATAGAATTAAAAACGAAAATTTCAATTTTTTTCTTATATAAATTGAGAGACGTAGGTTTTATCTCCGGATTTACTTTGAAAATAAAACTTGAAACCGACAACGAAAACTGGAGACTTCGGTCGAAAACTGGAAAGTTGGCAACTCTATATGGTAAAAAATGTGTTTCACACGATTTTTTTTAACTGACTGTACATTATTAGTACACTAATAGCCAAACGTCTTAAAGACGTATTCCTAAATATTACCGATCAGTCTCGCTTTTTTTAAAAGGAAATAAATATTAATTAGGTACGATTTTATTGTACAGGGTAATCCAAAAATGGTTCCCAAAAATGATTTATTGCACATTAGTTTTGGGAACACACCTTTGGATCACGCTGTATAGCTAAATGATATATTTCTATAACCTTGTTGGGTTCTTTCAGATTCATCAGGCCCGACTGCATGTTCGATCCAAAAACAGTTTAGCAAAATAAGGAAAGCAACCACAATCCTCAAGTAAACACAGCATTTCTGGCAACCCTTTACAGCAACTCTTGAAATGAGGGTTAAAAGTTATTTAATTTTTCTTGTGTGTGTGTGTGTGTGTTTATTTGTTATCTTTCAAACCTTTGAAATTAGTCTTACGCTTCAATTTACACTGCTGCCACCATCACTATTTTGATATTCTTCTCATAAAGCTTATTAGCAACGATGGACTTTCTTTTTATTCCTTTTTGTATAATGTACTCTACTGTTCTATAATTATAATATAAGAAAAAGTTTGGTCAGAACCCTCGCAGTATTTCAACATTTTAATATTGCAAAAGCTTCAAAGTAAAATGTAGCTCGCTTAATCGTTCCCAATGTGCGATGAATCTCAGTGTCCGGATGGATAGGAGATTATATATTCACTCGTATTTTTAGCAATTATTTACAAATTAAATATAAAATTATAAGTTTGAATAGATCACAGTTTGTAAATAGAATTAATGAATTAACGACGTGTATCGAAAAATAATTTCAACGTTTATAAATGATCGACTCGGGACTAATATACGTAAGGTACAGCTCATTAGATTCAAGACTAATATAAAATACTGGTAATTTCCTTTCAGTACCGAGTAATATAAATTATCAAACGTATTAAAGCGTACGTCAAATTCCATATACATTTACTATAAATTTATAGGTAATTACATAATCTAGTAGCCATTTATAGCCAGTGTTGGGTGCATTACTTTTTTGAAGTCGGCGTTACCGTTACTCGCAATAGAAAGTAACGTCAGTACCGCTACAGTTACTTCTATGGGAAAGTAATGCGTTACAGTTACCGTTACTTTTATAATAAACTAGAAAATATAGTATTTCTCAATATAAGAATGATTATATTTACATCGCAATTATAAAAGAATTTCTGAATATCGAGCAAATATTTAATTAAGGTCAGATATATAATACAATGAAACAATACCCAATTTTAGACTTATACTTAAACAATAAGCGATACAATTTAACAATTTCACCATTTGAAATAATATTAATAGCGATCAATAGATCTTAAGTAAAAAACTAGAAATGTAAAATAAAATTGCTCTCTGCATTTAGTATTACAAAAACGAAAATTATTGAACAAAATACGCTAAAATAAATTGTGAATAAACAATTGCAAAATGCCTAAAGGATTGACGGCGTTACCGTTACAAAATAAGTAACGGCGTTACTCCCAAAACTGTTTATAGCATACCTTATTGTTGAAGACTGTTAATGCAAGAACCAAACAGCTCAACCCAACGCTTATTTGTTGTTTAGGAGTTAAAGTGAAACGTCCGTGGCTTTTCCTGCAAACATAGCCTTCGACTATCGTAAGCTAAACCTGAAAAAGTTGGATGGAGAACAACAATATAACTGTAATACATAATTTCATTAACTCGGACGACCGCCCACCTCAATCACCCTACTCGGATACACTTGAATTTGTTTTTATTTTTCTGGATCATTTTGCGTTTTAACTAAACACCAAAAGGAAGTTTAAATACTTCAGCAGTAAAACAAAAAAGGGGAGTTACGATTAGACATTTCATACTTCGGGTCAATCAGGGTGATTCTTACACTAGATTAGGTGGTCGTTCTAGGTTGGTTAGTTATTTCCTGCGTCATCAGCTTTCGGCCAATCACAGGTCCAAAGAATTGGTGTCCCCAAATCTTAATATTTACCATATATATATATGTGTATGTATGTACGTATGTTACACACAGACCGTGCATGGAACAAGGAACTCTTCTGGGAAATTATGATAAATCCACTATAGTTCGAATAAGTAACGGTAAATGAGAAATACTATAATTTTTCTTTTTCATGATGGAAGGCCCAACGTGGGCAAAAGGTTACTCGCAAAGAGGCCCCAAACTAACCAACCTAGAACGACCACCTAACCTAGTATAAGAGTCACCCTGATTGACCCGAAGTATGATATATTTTGGCAATTCCAGTGCCGACTATCTACAAAGCACATATTTTTCACCTAAAAATTAGTGTAGCTAGTTACGAGTTAATTTGTGAAAGTCGAAAGTACAGCTTAAAGCGGAACCAAATACCTGTAAAAAAGTTTGAAAGAAAATATTAAATGATGAATTAAAAGTTTCTTTGAAGCAAGTTTTTGTTATTTCTGTTTTCATAAAGAGACATTATTTCTGTGATTGGAACAATGGAAGGAGAGTTATCTCGTAAAAGGGATACTGTAGTTTTACTACTAATAATGCGCCAACTGTAGCAAGTAACTCGCGTATCCTCAAACGTCCCCATGATCTCAATAGGACTAAAATAAAAATTAGAAAATTATAATACTACATAGAACTGCAGATGAACGACATTTACTCCATAAAGGACAGTCCAATTCACGAGTCCAAATGAAATAATTCCTTACACTGTAACAGTTTGGACGAAGGGTGTAAAACGTATCAACCAACCAATCACTGTATAACAATGGAGCATGTGGAACAAAATTTAAACAACTCTGGTAACGTTTTTTCAGCTAGTTGAAGCTTTATTTTATTTTATTGCCTTGGAGGGAAGGTGGAGTCGTTTTTGGTCGATGCCACTCCAAAAGACTTTGTAGTCATCCGCCAAGATCTGAGTTATTTGTTAATTTACTACGTTTGCGTATGTTGGATATTTTCCAGCTTGAACTAGTTTAAAAATTTTAAGCTTTTCCTTTTTTCATTGCTCGTTTATAGTTTGTGCATTTGATATCGTTCATATAGATTTGATTTATTGAGTGGCCGTCCATAACTGAAAGTTGTGAAATAATTGTATATTCATTTGAGTGAGCTAAGGCAGTTAGTTACCAAAACAGTTACTCTTAAGTTATGCAACTATTGTTGGTAAGGTTAGTATATCTGTTTTCTTGATTGTTGGTAATCCAAGTGAATTTAGAGGGTGAGGTAAACCAGCAAAGTGTAAAGGACCAACAGCTTTACGCGGGACCTGAACCACGAATCATCAATCTAATGGGTACTGATGTAGTGACATGGCCACGAAAAGTTTAATTTCATACGCATGATGTGGTAGGTAATTTGGCGATAGTGCATAAGTTGGCCATAAATTATTCTTGAAAAAATACTTGGCCATAAATTAGCTAACACCAATTTCTTGTTTGTGACAGCTTTCGAAAAAAAAAAAAAAATTGCTCTTGATAATACCTAACATTTAATTTGCTTTATTTCTAGCCTCTAAAGTCTAAGCACTGCTTAGAAAATTTTAGATCACTACATGGGTATGAAGTCACCAAATATTGGGTAATGTCGTGCTTTACGTTCGTAAACTAAAAAAATTAACAAAATACTTTATTGAAGTAGAAAAACAACGAATAACTATCAAACAGGGTAAATCAGTTTGCAGTTTAAATTTAGTAATTTTTGGGCAAGTTGTTGACCTAAACAACTGAATGCCCGGTTAGGTCAACTATACACCCTTGATGAGTGGTTATGTTAAGGCGTGATATTTTCGTTAGTTTAAACAAAAATATCATGACTTAACCTAACCAGTTGTGAAGGGCATGCAGTTGACCTAACTGGGCATTCAATTAACCTAACCGGACATTCGGTTGACCTAACTAAATTATCATTCTTTTCATAACACCAGGGTGCCAAAATTATTTCCTTAGGTCATTAAAACAATAGACGCTTCGATAGACGATTTTTGAGTTTACCAAAGTGTAAAACCCATTACCAAATATTTTGTGGTTTTGCATTAAGTACATCATTTTACTTTATTTATAATTTACGGCCAAATATTTTTTTTTGAAGTGCATAAGTTGGCAGTAAATTATTCTATCGCCGGTAATTTGGTTATGGCCTATATACATAGACGCAATTGTCAGGTATGTACAGTATATTTGGTAGATTCGTTAGTGGACATGGACAGAACTCTATATTGATTTTTATACAGGGAGATAGATCAAAAATAAATAAGGCGAACCTCAGTTTTAGCGGCCTCTATCTATTGCATTAATAAGAAAATGATAAAAATAAAAAATATAAAATTTTCAATTACAGCACATACTAGTATTGTTCTTTCACATGGTCAAGAAATAAATTCCAGCTTTAGGGTTTAGTAGTGATATTTTCGTGGTTATGTTAGGTTTAGTCGTAATTTTCGTTAACACTAACGAAAATATTAACCTAACCAATCGTCTATGTATGTATGTATACCCCTCCGTCTATGTCCTTGGGCGGTTCGAAGTTGACGTGGGTTCTGGTTAGGTGGCAGCAATGGTTCCCAACCTTTTTTTTTAGGCCAACGCCCCCTTATGTCCATCACTATTTGCGGTAATTATTCGTTTTTTGACCGTCTCTTTTTATGAGAGCAAACTTTTCTGGTCAATTTTGAGGTGTTCTGCACGAATCTGCCATCCGTTTCCTGTGCAAATGCGTAGTTTTCGAGATATCGTCATCTTGAAAACTACGCATTTGCACAGGAAACGGATGGCAGTTTCGTACAAAACACCTCAAAATTAACCAGAAAAGTTTGCACTCGTCATTTTCGTTTAAACTAACGAATTTAAACGAAAATATCATGACCTTAACCTAACCAATCATCAAGGGCGTAAAGTTGACCTAACCGGTGTCACGTACTGAACTGTCCGCAAAACATTAGGACCGATCAATTTGTGATGCGTGATCTTTACGGGGGCTCCACCCCCGAGACCTAAATTATACAAATGATAATGTAATAACATGTGCCAACCTTGCATAGGTAGTCCGCTAAATTTCGCCTGCTCTTAAACTGAAACGAGACACGTTTATTTTTAGGATTTTTTTTTACGGCACCTAAAGACCTTCTGGTCTTTTCTTAAAATACAAGCACTATTGCATTTAGGGCAGGTGACGGATGTCTTAATTATTCCGTGATTGAAAAAAGGTCTAAACTCTTGTCTTCATCGAGGGCAATATGGCGGATCACGTCTTCAAAATCAAATATACATAACTGACACGTCATACTTCGTCACAAAAAAAAAAAACTGAACAGAGTTCAACAGACGAACAATTGCTAAAAATGATTTATTTGTAAAACAGGACAAATTGAATTACGCAGAAGTAGCCAGAATCACAAAAAATAAGAAATATTCACCAAATAGTATATATATATATATATATATATATATATATATATATATATATATATATATTGAAAAAACACCAAAAATAGGAAATATATTTTAATAAAAAAACACATTTTATACAAATATGCACAAGATAATATACAGGGTGTCCCATAAGTCTGGCATCATAGGAGAAATTCATATTTTTCTATTTCTACAAACCATAATTCATATTTTTCTTATGCTCGGGATGCCAATTTCCCGTCCACCATTCTGTTCAGTGACGAGGCTGTTTTTTATGGAAATGGTGAGGTAAATCGACAGAACACCCGCTACTGGTCTCAAAACAACCCTCACTGGTATACCTCTTCAAAGGAACAAGGTGCATCTCGGGTGATGGTATGGTGTGGCATTTGGAAGGATCGCACCATAGGCCCCCTCTTTTTCGATGAACATGTCACTGGAGGCACCTACCTACGTATGCTCAAGGAAGAAGCATTTCCCAGTGTCTTGAACGAAGAAGGAAATTTCCCAACATGGTTCCAGCAAGACGGCGCTCCTGCACATTACAGCACCCAAGTAAGGGAATACCTGTACCAACAATTTCCTGGTCATTGGATAGGACGTCGAGGGCCTGTGGAATGGCTAGCTAGAAGCCCGGATCTCACGCCACTAGATTTTTATCTCGGGGGCCACTTGAAAGCGCTGGTATACGCAGAGAAAATTAGGAGTGTTGAACATTTGCGGCAGCGCATTATTGGGGCATGTAACACCATTACTCCTGACATCATTCACCGTGTGCTTGCTGACTGGGTATCGTCTGAATTTGTGTATTGAAAACAATGGTGGACATATTGAGCACGTTTTGTAAATAAAAGCTTTTGTTTGACCTTTTTTTATTATTTTTCCTATGATGCCGGACTTATGGGACACCCTGTATATATATTATTATTGTTTTGATTGGTTATTCAATATATATTGCTGTTATAGCTGGGTGTGACTGGGTCAAAAAACGAATAACCACCCTATTTGCTGGTGCCCCCTCTTAAAGATAATAAGGGTAAGGGATAAGGTAACAATTTTACAATTTCCTAGAGCCCACGTGGCCGGTGACGCCCACGTTGGGAACCACTGCGTCTGAAGTATCTGGTACCGAATAGGTAATCACAGAAGTTTCTCTTATACTATCCGATTTCTTCTTGTAGTGGATCGGAGGATTCTGTGGAGCTTACTAAATTCTCTGAAGGTTCCGCGATTCTTCTTGTAACGTATCGGGAAATTATTTTTCTCTATTTAAGACTAAGTTCTCTGAAGAGAGCAAGGCTCGAAGAAGACGACAAAGATATTCTCTTACTGTAATTTACTGTTAAAATGTTACAGGTAATGCTCAGCCTCTAAGTTAGATCAGACAATCAGAATGAATATTTGAAAAATTGTTCGGCTTTATATACTTAATTTTGGTGACATTATTATTTAATGTTGACTTTTGTTTTTTATTCTCAATAGTCTGCATTATTTTGCAAAATATTTGAAGCTAAGGTAAATATTTTAGCTGTAGCAATTAGGGTTGCCACCCGTTCCTTAAAATATTGAATCGTTTCGTATTTTAAAGTAAAATGTTGCGTTCCGTATTGAACCTATACGAAACGCCTTTTTTCCTTATTTTTCCCATATGAGTTTATCAGCGTCACCTTTACTACTGATATATATATTATATTCTACTGAAATTTCCATATCTCGACCTGGCAACACTGGTCTGGCAATGCAATACGCTGCACGCGTCAGTCAGTCTGCCCTTGATCTTTGACGTGTGTTGGAGCCTTGCTGAATATTTAAAAAATGGCTAGTTCCTCTGGTTCTGCCCCTCCCAAAAAGGCAAAGCGGAGGCTCCAGAAATATCGTCGTGAATGGGAAACCGAGTATCCTTGGCTCAACAGTAGTGATGACAATTACAAAGCTTACTGTACAATATGCCGCCGACTTTTTACTGTAATCCATGGTGATTTAACTGATGTAAAACAGCATGCCAGTGGAGACCATCACATCTGCAATGCTCGAGTCCAGAAGACCCTGGGATCTATCTCAAAATTCTTTGCCGCTGAAGGTTCATCAGAGGCTGATTCGGTAAATATGCTGTCTAATTTGTTTAAATTCAAATTCATTAATTAAATCTATCAAGAAATTCTGAGCCCATTTAAAGGCAAGGTGTGAAATATATTTGTGGAAGTTATTTATGTAGGTTATATGAGGGTTAAAATGATTATAATGCTGTAAATTTCATTTAAATAATTTAACTTATAATTCTTTTAATATTGATTATTTACAATTATATTATTAAAATGCCCCCTAAGAAGTCCTAAATTTTTTCCCTAATTTCACCAAATTTGTATAGCAATACTATATTTACTCTTGCCAGGATTCAAACCCTTGACATCTTAATGTTCACATAGTTCTACTACCACAGCACCAGGGGTACATATAGTATTGCTATATGACCTGTCAGTTTGTCATAAAATCGTGCAAACCCTCCAAACTTGCTGGTTTGATTTTTTAGAGCATCTTATGTTTCCTCTTTCAGGTGACAGCTGCTGAGTTGGCCCACGTCTACCACACTGTTAAACACAACTTGAGCTACACGAGTGCAGACTGTGGACAAAAGCTTAACCAGAAGATATTCATTGATTCTAAGATAGGGAAAAAATATCTTGTGGAAGAACCAAAGGAGAGGCACTAGTAACAAATGTCCTTGCTCCCAGGGCAGTGTGTGACAGTCAACATTTTGTCACAAGGTGAGAAACCCCTCCCATTCTCTATTCAGACTCCTGTCTCCAACAAAGGAAACAGGAAAATGTTTCCCCTTGCTGTGCAGTATTTCACAGAGGATGGAATTCAAAACAAAATGCTAGATTTCATGGAGAATCCAGACGAATCAGCAGAGGGGATAGTGAGCTCAATTACACGTTCGCTGGAGAAGCTTGGCCTGTCACTGGACCAGGTGTCAGCCTTTAGTGCCGACAACACTAATGTCAATTACCCCAGTTCACAATTCGGTCTACACCAAACTCTGTAAGGCACAGAAAGACCTCCAAGGAAATTGCCATTCCTGTTATGAAGGCTTTCAGGGCAAAGCTCATCCAGAGAAGGAAGGATGGGTTCTATGGATACCTGGCAAAGATGAAGTTGGAGCGTCTTTCTCCATCTGAGGCAAACACTGCAAAAGAAGAGTTCCAGGCATTCCTCAGTACTGCCATCATGTATGTGGAGAAGTGGTTTGACTTTTCAGAGGACAACTGGCTGTCCTCCCTCCAGCCCCTCTCACTCCAAACTGGGCTGTGTTTCTCTGACATGGAGAAAGTAGTTGAAAAGCTCAATGTGATCAATAAGTTCAGTCAATATGGATGAGCTGTTGATGAGTTAACCATTAACGCCATTGTAGAGAGGCTTCGAGAAGAGCAGGACTGGAAGTCCAAAGGCACAGCTGCCAGGTGGATGGCTGTCTTCCAAACCCCTGATCTTCCTAACATGCTATCTGTCCTCTCGTACATCTTGAGTGTACCAGTTTCAACTGGGTATGTTGAAAGAATCTTTTCACTCATGCAAAACAAGTGGAGTGACACCAGGAACAGGTGCTCTGTTGAGCTCATAAGATCTGAGCTCCCTGTTACCCTGAACTTCAAGCTGTCATGTGCAGACTTCCACACAGCCATAGAGAAAGACAAAAGGCTTCTTGTTACAGCAAGGAGCAACACAAAGTATTCGTGGAAAAGGAAGTAGGGGAGGATTGCTGTCTTTAATGTCACGCTACAGTATGTAAGATATTACTTAAAATAAATAAAAACTTGTGAAATTTGATTTATTGCTACCTGCATTCTGACTTTATGAATGAATAGGACACCAAAATATGGTTTAATGAAATTGTGGGTAACATACTTTCCACCCCCCTACAATCCCTTTTGTAGGGCGTTCTTTAATTTCCTGAGCTGGAGGTGGCAACCAATGTTCCCTCTAAGGTGTGCGCGCGCGCACGCGTTGTGAAATCCGCGCGCACAGCAAAATAAAATGCGCACAGGCTCAAGCGTATCATAAGTCACGACAGTAAATGAAGTAATTTCAAAAATATACCGTCACACAAGGTCTGACCATTTGCATCAACATACTCTATAGTCGCTCTTTTAAGTATTAAGTATATTGGGGGAACTTTCCTAGCATCTAGTGTGGACTGTGAGCGTGGCTTCAGTTTAATGAATTCTATAAAGAACAAATTAAGAAACCGCTTGAAAGAAAATCATTTGGACATGCTCATGCGAATTAAAAGTTACCTGAATGATGACGGATGTATTAATCTTCATAGTTTATTTGGAATGGGCAAATGCTAAAGATCGTAGGGAGAAATCATAATCATAATCATACTTAAATGAAAGGCACTTTCATTTAATGTTATTTTTATTATATTTTATTTTATTGAATTTTATTTTTTATTTTATTCCTATTTTGTGAACAGTGGTGTAGTCCGGGGGTAACGCAAGGTAACAGCGTTACCTCTGGTTTTATTTTACTTTTAGCGTTACCCTACTGGTTTTATTTTACTTTTAGCGTATCAGGATGTTTTATATTTTTTGCTGTTTCTACTGAACATTTTTGTAATAGATACTCTTTCTAACTATATTTCTTTCCTAACCCCTTCAATTTCAACGTGTTTTTGGGAATGTACATAAAATGTAAAAACGCTGTAGAATTTTATAGAAACGCTATATAAGAAAAATTGTTGCGTTACTCCACTGAAGAAATTACGACTAACCACTGTTTGTGAATGGATAAAATCATGTATTAATCTTGATAGTCTATTTTAAATTGCTAAATGCTAAAAATTGTTTTGAGAAATAGCTAAAATAGTCATTTTCAATTAATGTTTTTAGTTTATTTCTTTTTGTTGAATTTTATTTCACTTTTTTATTTTTCATACTTTTAGAAAGGATAAAATGTTTTCTTTTTTAAGAATATATAATATTGTAAACAGTTTTTTAATATCCATTTAATAGTATCGTAATGATCAAGCTATCACCTTATCGAAATAATATTAAGTATTTAATAGTTATATATTTCATTTTGAAGATAATAGCGCTCAGAAAAGTTTGCACAATTTTTCACCATGAATCTAAATGTATGCACAACGAAAATTTGCGCGCACGGACTAAAAAAAAATTAGAGGGAACATTGGTGGCAACCCTAGTAGCAACGTCTAGACCAGGGGTAACCAACCTTTTTTTTGTTCACCGCCCACTTTTACGATTTTTTGAAAATTAAAAAAGCTTATCGCCCACCTTAGATCAAAAAGAATAAATCAACATAATTGATAAAATAAATAATGAAATATGTTTAATTACCTTTTAATGTGAGCCCACTAGTGGGCGCTACCGCCCAGGGCCCCAGGTTGGTGACCCCTGGTCTAGACAGATAAGATATTTGAAGATGAAGCCATATTTTTATTTTAAACCGCATACTGACAGATCTGATGTTATCATGATCTGCCGAGTTAACCAAAAATTGAAATATGCATTTTATTATGAATTACAATTAAACGTGCATATGAGCAAAAATTAAATGCTTAAGATTTCAAATTAAACGTTAAGCAAGATACGACTTCATCTTTTACAACGGAGAGAATGTATACAGAAAACGAACTTTGCAGAATTTAACAAGATTACATTATTAAGCTAAATCTAAAAAAATGAAGTAATTTAAAAAAATAATTCGCCAATTATTCAGAAGGAATAAAATAAGAAAGCGAATCAAAAATTTTATCCGAACTTCGTCAGCGTTATGCGAATTTGGACTCTATATGTAAAAATGAATATAAGACGTACGTACATATGAATATTATAAGTATTATTCATTGTTCATTTTTACATACATATATTACACACACCACGCTAACCTCGTTGATGTTCCATGTGTTTGTCTCTTCACACGAAGGTCAAGCTTGTGGCCCTGTCTCTAGGCCTGGCTTGGTGGAGGAGACTGTTGCTTTCTTGTGTTCTCCACTGTACATAGCCAGGTACACCCGGCTCATCTGGTACCATCCTGAGCCAGTTATCTAGTCTTCTCTTGAGGACTTCAAATTTGACCCTTGTAACGTTCCTGAGGTCCTTTGGAAGCTGGTTAAAAAGTCTTGGGCCCCCTGACAACCAAGCTATTTTCCTTCAGTGTTGAAGAGGGCCTTGTTAGGCCTTTAATTTGGGAACACTACACATCCTGCCTTTCCTATTTTCCAGTATTTGGTAATTGGGTTTAGTTTGAGGTTTGGTACCAGTTTTCGATCACTTTCCATATGTAGATTATAGTGTATCCCCTCTTCTTCCCAAGAAGTACAGATTTAGTTGACGTAGTCTTTCCCAGTAGTTGAGCTATTTGCAGTAATTAATCTTTGCTGTGAAATGTCTGAGTTTCTTCTAGTCTATTAATTTATTTCTTTTTGTATGGGGACGTAAAGACTGAGCAGTATTGAAGTTTTGGTATAATCAGTGTTTTTAGCAGGGGAGTCATTATTGTCCTGTCCCTTCTTTTGAACGTTCTTAGTACCTGTCCCGCAGTTCTTTTTGCTATATATATGTATGTATGTATGTGTTATATATAATTTGGTTTTAAATATAGTTGCATTTATTTTTCTTAGTGCAATAGATGGGGGGGGGGGCCTAAAACTGAAGTCCACCAAAAATAAAAATACTTTATAGCATTTTCCTCTCAAATTTTTATTTTTTAGTTATTTGCCTTTTCAAATTTACTTAAATCCTTAGCCAAATTGTAATTTCTTAAGTTCACGCCAACAAGTTCGCGAAATATATTGTTAACGGGATACACTACACTATGTTAGGTCAACTGAGTGGCCAGTTAGGTTAACTGTACACCCTTGAAGATTGGTTAGGTTAAGTCGTGATATTTTCGTTTAAACTAACGAAAATATCACAACTTAACCTAACCAATCACACTGGTCGACAAAATCACACTGGTTTTGTGCGCTGATTCCAAATCTATTTTTGGTTTTCATCTAACAGTGGTTCTTAACCTGGGGGGCGCGATCCCTTGGGGAAAAACACTAATTGTATTTGTTATTCTCTTAACGAGAGCATGGGCTAATATTGAGAAGTTTATGAAAAAATGCAAAAGTATCCCCCTCCAAGGGGGGCGTGGAGGGAAGGACCAATTCCTAGAGGGGGCATGGTAGTAAAAAGGTTAAGAACCACTGCTCTAACACATCTAGTTATCGAAATAAGACTGGTGTTAATTTCAGTACAATTTATCGTGAAAGTACAACTTTATTCATAAAAAGAAATGTACACCAACCTAAAAACGTTGCGAGTACGATTTTTCTTTTGTAAACCTTATCTGGATCGTTGCGGTACTACATCCAGCAGTAGTCTGCCAGCATACTTTCGTTCCAGAAACCTTGGTAGCTATTTTCTATTGACTGGATGTCTTTATGGAAGCGTTCCCCCTGTTCGTCACTCACCGCGCCAAGGTTTTCGGGAAAGAAAGCGAAATGCGAATGTAAAAAACGTATTTTCAAGGACATGCGACAGCCCATTTCTTGATATGCATCGAGCAGTGTGTGCTCTTTGTATGCGGGAGACTTGTGGTTACCCATGAAATTTCCACAAATCTATTTGAAAGCCCGCCATGCTTTTAGTTCTAAGGCATTGAGGCTTTCTTCAAAGCCTTCATCCTGCAGAATTTCCCTGGTTTGGGGCCCCACAAAGATTCCCTCCTTCAATTTCGCGGCACTGTTTACAAATTTCTCAACAAGGTATCGAAACCCTCTCGAATTCGCTTTACCCATCACTTTCACGAAATTTTTCATTAAGCCGAGCTTAATGTGGAGAGTGGCAGGAAAATCATTTTTAGATCAACTAAAGGAACACACTGGGAACTGCTCGTTCCTGGCTCGTATGTGCTGCTTTGATGCCAGTCACGTCTGATGTAATGATCCGCGGTAGCACGGCTGTCTTATAGGCATAGGAAACAACAGTATTTCATGAACCCTCCTTGCATGCCCATTAGCATACCAATGACTTTGAGATCACCACAGATATTCCATTGAGTGTTGTATTGGATTGCTTCGAGTAGTATATTCATATTATCGTACGTCTCCTTTAGAGAACCGCAGGAGAACCGCTTTCAAGCTTCGCTGTGAGGGATCAATGAAGAGGCACCACTCAGATGGTGTGTACCTGTGACAAGTTCTCGAAAAGTCCACTGATATCATGGCAATAGCAGAGCGGGCCGTCTACTGTAAAGAATGTCGCCAAATCATGGTTTCGTTTTCGATAGAGACACACGGACGTTCTTCTCAAGTAAGTGTTTCTGCTTGAGTCTCGAGGAAAGAAGTTCTGATTTCTCTTTGAAGAGGGCTAGGTCTCTAATGAGGTCATTCAACGCGTTTTGAGTAAGCCTCTCCGGCTCCGATTGCTCTTCGTCAGGTGTGTAGTCAAGATCGGCCGAAGGTCCCGCATCTCCACCAATCGCACCTTCGTCGGATTCCCTTTCGTCTTCTAAAGAATCGAGTGCATGCTGTGGAGGTACCGGAATCGGCATCGTATCATCGTGAGGGATTGGTCTGATCGCGGAGTCTCTGTTCGGATAAACTGTTATGCTTGTTCTTCACGGAGAATCCAGTTATGTTAACATTGCAAAAGTAACAATCGCCATGATGGTCTCTCGGCTCCAAAGCTGGGCACAAACCGTTAATCCGTTAATCGTTAATTAACGAAGTTAACTTTTTCGTTAACGATTTAACTTTTAAGTTAACTTTGAAAATCATTATCGGACTAATTAACTTCCGTTACATTTAACTTCCGTTAACTCAAGTCCGTTAACCCAAAAAATTCATAAATAAACGTTTAAAAGTTTCTATTATTTTCAGTGCTGAGCAGGTGCGCAATTAATCCGCCACTGTTAATAGTGATGAACGAATTTCCACTCGACAAGATCCAGGGGGAGGAACAAGCCTACCTTGGGACTCTGCTGCCAACAGTTGCTGCGACAATCTTCAGGCTTAAGGACTTGAAGTCCAAGGGCCTCGTCTACTGCAGCGCCTTGGTCGACGCACTTTTGGCAGGCATCGACAAAAGGTTTGGGCCCCTCCTGGAGGATGACGAATGCCAGCTGGCTGCTGCCTTCCATCCCAGGTTTCGCCTCATCTGGTTGGACAAGTATGACAACACCAAGGTCGCCAGGGTGAGGAAAAGCATGGAGGGTACAGTCGAGGAGGCCATGAAGCAGCAGTCCAACGAAGTGGGCAGCAACAGTGGAGGCAGCAACAACGAGGAGGAGGAGGAGGATGACTTCTTCAGTGCTGTCATCCAGACAAAAGAGAGCAGCAGAAGCCACAGGTCACTCAAGGGCAAGGCCCAGAACTTGGTCAAGACCTGGCTGGAGACCAACTCCAAGGACTTGCTGACAGATGCTGCCTTCTTGGGTGAGCAAGTGTTGGTGGACTTGTTCATCAAGTTCAACACAGCCATCCCCTCCAGTGCTGCAGTGGAGAGTTTGTTCTCTATGGGCAAGGACATCCTGAGGGCCAAGAGATCATCCCTGTCTGATGAAAACTTTGATATGCTAATTTTCATGAAGGGCAACATGCATCTCATGGACAAAATGGAGAACGAGAAGAAGAGGGAAAATTAAATTATATATTGTGTTTTTCATTTTTTTTATAATAAAAGTTAACGTTAATGGTTTATCGGTAACTTCCGTTACATGTTTAACGGTTAACGAAGTTAACTTTTTGGTTGACGGATTAGCGGTTAACGAAGTTAACTTTTTGGTTGACGGATTGGCGGTTAACAAAGTTAACTTTTTGGTTAACGGTGCCCACCACTGCTCGGCTCCCTCCATATCATGGGTATAGCGAACGGCATCGACTTTTTCCTTTGGTTCAACCAGTCTCGTAATCAATTCAACAAGCGGTACAGAAAACATGTGCCGCCCACGCCTTATCTTGGTCACCTAATGGACAGCCGAAGTATAACCGGTAAGTTTTCTGAAGATCCATCGTGATTGTACTCCGTTGTGATTTAGTCGCGAATGAGCCGCGCACGTAACAGAAATTGTCGGGGTGATTTTTACACTTTCAAGGCATGATGATCGATGAGTGGGTTGATGTAAATCGCCTAAAAAAAAAAAAACGTAAGTGGGCGACTCAAAACAAAACTCACAACTAGACGTGTGATTGTTACGCCAAAGAATAAAAGGGTGTACAATCTGCCGGGGGCAGAAGATGATTACCTATTAAGCTAAGATTTTGCAGAGGCTATTTTCTCATGCCTGCGCAAGTTTTTGTCTCTATTAGAATATGGAAATCGAGAAAAATGTAAAATCGATCCACCCTAATTATTGTACAACGTTTGCAAATTTGTGGCCAGCAATTGCCCTCACCTAAAATACCACAAGACAACCTGCGGAAAACCTAAGTTGAAACAAAATGCCATACATGAGGGTACAGAAACGGTAAAGCAAAAACCTACACCCAAGCTGCAACGACAAAATACTCCGCTACATGTATAAAGGACGCATATTATATGTACAGGGCTATTCAAAGTGATTCATCTGATTTCAAATGAGAATATTTTTTAATGTTACAAATACAGTGTGATTTGTGATACATCAACCAAAAGAAAAACTGTCCAAATTTTGTCTCTCACCTCATAAATGCTCTATGTGACTTCCCCTAGTTACACGAGCAACGTCGACACGATAGTCGAATTCCTCCCATACTCGCTCCAGCATGTCCGTTGTCACTGACTCTACGGCAGTAACAACGCGAATGTTTCCTCGAACTGCCGATACCACCGACGGATGCTCTGAGCACCCGGTGGATCTGTTCTGTAACGTCGACGAAACTCACGCTGCACTGTGACTACCTATTTACAGCTCGAAAACTGCAACACACAAAACGCCTTCTGCTGTGCGGACGCCATTTTCACACTGACTGTTTGTTGCTAGGCTAGGCCACAGCGTGACTTTGGAGCCCTCTCGCGGTGATCTTGTAAAACTCTGAGATTTCTTCTTTCATGTGGTGTATGCCCAGTTGATGCAAGGTTGATAGGTACGGAAGTATTCTCAGTTGAAATTGGATGAATCAATTTGAATAGCCCTGTACGTATATTGTATATATAGTATTATATATAGTTATATGCATATTATATATAGTATTTCATCCTAGAAGCTGTAATCAGCCAGCTGATATTAGGTTTAAAATGAGAGGTGAAGTAATTGAGGAAGTACAAGAGTTTAAGTATTTGGGTCAAACTATCACCTGCTCCTTGAGTGACGACTCAGATAAAAGAAAACAATCTCGAAGTCTTTGTGCTAAAGCGAATATGACTATAAGGAACTTTCGCTTCTGTACAAGTGAAGCTAAAGACACATTTTCGTACTTTCTGCAGTAATATATAATTATGGACAGCAACTGTGGGTGAATTACAAAAAAGGTTCTGGCAGAACCCTAAATTTGCTGTACAACAGGTCTTTTAGACTCTTACGTAAATTACCCCCGAGATGCTCAGCTTCGCAAATGTTTGCTACCCGCAATATCCCGAGCTTCCCGGAGGTAACAAGACGTGCTCAATACAGTCTAATGCAAAGAATTAAACTCGACCAACCCGATTATCTAAACTATCCATGAGTCCTGCCGTTTATCCTCTAAGGCCTAAGCTATGGAATTCTTGGTACGAAAACGTCTGTCTGTAGCTCCACTTAACTTTGACATTACTCTATTATTTCTAATCAACTGTATATATTTCTATCCTTAGTATGTGAACTGTCATTGTATTAATAATAATTGTCATATGGACTATCGTCTGCCAATAAACCTTTTCATTTTCATTATATTATATACTGTATATATTTAGTATATATATTATGATCGGTCTCTTCTCGAAAACTAGACGTGCTTGAGGAAAACCGAAAACAGACTTGGGATCAGTGTCCCAACAGCTATCTAGCCCACCCATAATTATATCTGATGAAAAATACTTGTTGGCCAGTGTCATAAAGAGCGTACAGTTGACCTAACAGTGTAGTTTATCCCGTCAACAATATATCCCGCGAACTTGTTGACGTGAACTTGAGAAATTACAATTTGGAAAGATTTAAGTAAATTTGAAAGGGCAAATATAACTATAGCATTTTCCTCACAAATTTATATTTTTAGAGTAAAGTTTTTATTTTATTTTTTGCTTTATCTCCCTGTATAAAAATCAATGTAGAGTTCTGTCTATGTGCACCAATGAATCTTTATCGCATATTTTTATCCACTTTAATAATAGATGTGTGTGAAACATTCGTGGAAAAAAATAATTATTGATGCTCGTTTTATAATGAAATAATGGATGTTTGAAAACTTTTAGGAAGACAGAAGGCTACCAGAATAAACGCCAGGTTGTCTTATGCGCATGCGCTAACAATGGCCGTTACCAGAATATCCATCTCAACAATAGCCATCTACAAGGTATGTGATAAAAAACTGGTTACCTAAAATATTGGTTAGGTTAGGTTATATTTCGCTATTTTTGCGGCAAAAAAAAAGCACATCACTATGTATAGCATTTCTCACAAAAAATCGTAGAAAACAATTTTTTTGACAAAAAACAAACAATTGCGTCCGTCTTTTTACTTTGGGTTATTATAAAGGTAGATGTCGGAAACCCAAGTTTTATTTAAAGATATTTTTTATTTTTATAGCTTTATTTCAGTCGAACCTAACCTAAATTGGGCCTAATATAGAAATCAGAGCTCCGAAATTTAAAAACTTATAAATAGAAATGTTAGTTATAAAAGTAGAGGCCATCCAGAAGTTACACGATTTCTGTTAGGCCCCATTTAGGTTAGGTTAGGTTAGGTTAGGTTAGGTTAGGTAGAAATGAAGCTGTAAAAATAAATTGTTGAAATAAAGTTTAGGTTTCTGACATCGATCTTTATAATAATTGGTAATTTAATATATTCGGCTAATATCAAGTTTCGGGACACCAAATTTCGGTGATTTTGTCCATTTCTTCCTTTTAACCAATGGGGGTGACTTACATCTGGGATAGGTTAGACTAAGTTAGGTGGTCATTCTGGGTTGGTTAGTCTTCCCACATATCAACTTCGGCCAGTCGGAGGTCCAAAAACTCGTGTCCCTGAAACTTAATATTTACCACATATTCTAATACTATGTTTATACAAACAATAGTAGGCCTAATTTAACATACGGAAATATGAGTGGTTAGTATTTAAAATGATGATGCCAAGACTGCTTCATAATTATATCTACTCGACATGATAACTTGTGTGAATAATAAGAATAGAATCCAAAATACAGTGTATGAAGGAATCAAATATTGGCTTTCGCATCTGACTTAACTAATATGTAATGGGTGCAGTAGTTAACCCTAGAGAATTCTGGGGAGAAATCAAAATTAGCCAAGTAATTCCGCTGTACAGTCAAGGGAAAAGTGACTATTTGACTGTATATAAGTACAGTAACTTAAAACCTATTATTATTTAATAACAGATGTAATGGTTAGTGTAGTGTTTGTTACTCGTAAGTGTTCAGTCACTGTGATAGTTAGGTCACAATTAAAAATACCCGCTCACAGCATTCAAATTTTAGGGTGTAAAGTATATATTTAAATACACTATGAAGCTCTGCCAGAATAAGATGACCACCCCAAAATGTTACAACAGCCAATTTGGTAAATATTAAGTTTCGCGGAGACCAGTTTTTTTAATTGAAATGTTACAAAAATCCTGATTGGCCGAAACTGGTCCCGTGGGAAATAGTCAATCTAAAACGACTACCTAGCTAGTGTAATCTGATTTCCATGAAACTTAATATTAGCCGCCAATTTTATGTATTCCTGTTTTTAGGTTTCAAGTAGAGCATGTCGTGCGTCAAAAGTTTGTAGAACGCCAAAGATGCTTCGTACAATTATATTCTTGAGTGGACAAACATCAGAGTGAAAGGCAGATACCTTAAAATGGTTAGCTTGCAAAGGGGACACTTCAGAACATTATAAATTTACGTCAGATAAATAAAAAAAAATTAGAGGCTAGCACTGGTTATTGGTCACAGAGCAAACACAAACGGCTCTTGATTACTTGCGGAGAACCAATTTGTACACATTAATTCTTGCAGACGTCGCAAATGTTAAAATATCGGAGTGAATGGCTCTACATGCTTAAAGTGGAATAAAATTGAGGGATGACTCGTCGGTGAGAATTTTACTTTTAATTGGCATAGCTCAGTGGTTAGTGCCTGCAACTCCCATTAGATCCCCGGACTAGTCCTGGCAGGAGTTATTTTGTATTGTATTGTGCAAAACTTGAGCGTGTTCATGAGTTATTTAGAGCTATGGTAGCTTAGCTTGCTATAGTGATGTTTAAGTGAAATATTGTCAGTGACTCGAATGAAGGGATGTTAACCTGCAAAATGCATTTGGACGCAAAAGCGTTGTATTCTCTCGGGCATTTAAATCGGTGTGAAGTTGTTAAATTTTAACTCTTAACTCGGTGGTTAGCGCCTACTACTACAACTCGGGTTCCGGGTCCGAATCCTGGCAGTTGGTTTGCATTACCGAGGCTACGTCGAGGCCAATGTTAACACCGCTTCCCGTCGATCAGTGAAGTTAAGCAACTTTGAGTCTGGAGAGTAGTTGGATGGTAGACCGTCCTCTGCGTCCAGATTATGTATCGACCCGTGGTTCGGATCCCACGTAAAGCTGTAGGTCCCCTCCGTCATATGACCTTAGATGTTGCGAAGGAGGTCAAATAACCCCATTATATATTGCATTATCTATTAATGGTAATTTTTTGTCCCAATCGGGCGTTTGGCAATTAAATTTTTCTCTCACAAGCGAGGTACTGACTTTTTAAAATCCATATCTACTGTAAAACTAATTAACCAAACTTAACCTAACCTTAGTACCATCAAACCAAGAAGGGCGTGATAAGGGTTTCGGACGCAAATGGTCTCGAATGGTGGTTTGTTAAGTCGTTTAATAGTGAGGTACTCGTTAACCCAGCCTAACTTAACCTAACTAATCCTCAACTAACCTAACCTAGACTTCCTTCATGAATCCACTTAGGCCTATGTGAAACCCTACTTCATCTGTGGCTGCAAACCATGTACAATCCAAGAGATGTGGGCGCTTATGATTTTACTCGTTTCTGTAAGTTTAGATCCTGCAGTTGCTGGGCGACAGTGACACGGTATGGATTTATACCTAAACTTCGTCTCTCTTTGTGACACATTAAAGACATACCAGTTTCTGCCGATAATCTTCATAATGATCTGTATGAGGACCTCTGCAAACGTACTAGTTTCCATCAGAACATCTTGCGCAGTAGGCTTACATTCACGTAATATTGATCTGTAATGATAGTTTTCTCAGTTAACAAATTCCAAACTGAGTTCTTAGTTTGAACTTTCCTGGTTCCAGATTCCTTCCTGAATGTTGTTTAGCACACACACACACACTGCGCGACTTGCACTATAACACTCCACTGTGTGTGTGTGTGTGTGTGTGTGTGTGCGCGCGCGCGCGCATAGGCAGTTGGGCACAAGTGAAACGAGTGTGATAATGTATAGATGTAGCGGGATAATTTTTTTTAAGGTAACAATTTGGTACCTGGGAACATTAAAAAATTTATATACATAAAAAAAAATCTAGGATGGTTACTGTCGGAAAAAAAGATGTTAGTCCTGATTAGGTTAAGTTACTCATGCTCTCACCTGTACGATAAGAGAATACAAGTGAAACAAAGATTATTTGACCAATTTTCACTATAGATCGTTACACTGCCGTATTTGATGAGTTCGCGAGTCAGATGGCAACATTAAACTAACGCAGGGTTACTTCCAACAAGACTGAGCAAGATGTCACACACATTGGCGTCCACCAGTGCGCATGCAGCTGTGATCCGAGTACGAAGATCCTGCAGGTTTGCCACCTTGGTCTTGTAGACCACATCTTTGACAAAACCCCACAGAAAAACATCAAGGGGGGTTATGTCTGGTGATCGTGGGGCCAGGCGGTTGGTCCGTCTCGGCCAATCCAGCGACCTGGAAATTTGTCATTCAGGACGGCTCGAACGACTAAGGCCCAGTGAGGAGGAGCGTCGTCCTGTTGAAAAATGATATCGGATTGCAGGTCTGCAATCTGTGGGAATGTGATTCCTTCCAACATGTCTAGGTAAATTGTTGAGGTCGCTGTATCCTCCGCAAAGAAAAACTGACCCACCAAGCGGTCATGGAGAAGGCCACACCACACATTGACCTTTGGACTGTCGCGTGTGTCCAATGACCACGTGGGGGTTTTCAGAGCCCCCAGATCCTCACATTGTGCCGGTTGACCTTCCCCGATACATGAAAACAAGCTTCATCTGTGAACATGACCTTTTTCAGGTAATCTTCGTCATTCTCTACGCGGCTGAGCATTTCCACATCAAACGCCTTGCGTTTGTGTCCGTCATCTGGTTTGAGTTCCTGCAGCATCTGCACCTTATTGGCATAAAGCTTCGGACTTTTATGCAAAATCCTGTGCACAGTGGTGGTTGGTAGTGCCAATTATGTGGATGCGCGTCGGAATGTTTTTCTGGGACTTTGTTGAAATGATTCACGCACTCGTTCAACGTCTACTGCACTTGTGCTTGGTCGACCAGTACTCTTCTCTTTCAGGACACTTCCAGTCTCCTTAAACCTCTTGTACAACTCTCTCTAGTCCGCGATGGCGGATTCCTTCCATACCTTGTACGGAAATTAGCTGAACTTGGGTGTCGGATCTCGTCTCGATGAACCATTTGACGCACAGAGCTTTCTCCTGTGGAGTCGCCATTTTCTTTTACATTAAACCACCAGACCTGAAAATAAAGAACTTGAGTTTCTGTATCATATAAAACAAACGGTATCATTTTATTATTTGTGGTTCTAAATTTATTAACAACCAAAGTTGTCCAGGTCTTTTTGGAACACCCTGTATATGCTTGAATTAACAGAAAATGCAAAGCCTATAATTTATATTGTATAAAAAAAGCAAGTTGCATAACTCAACCTCCAACTACACTTTTTATAAATTATGAAAGATTTAGTTGTATCAAAAGCGATTAAAAATATTTTGCGAGTCAATTTCAAAGTTTGATCCTTTAATTTCATATTTCATCCATTTTGATATGTTTATTTTCATCAGGGATAATATCATAGTCAAAGAATTGTAGTATTATAGTATCGAAGTATGTATTATGCACAAAATATCAAGTATCAGTCATATATTATATACGTCTATGATTATATTATGGGACTTGTATACAGTACAAATATTTATCTATAGATCTATCTTGGGGGCCTACGACTATGAGTGTGCCTAGGGCCTACAAAGACTTTAATCCGGCCCTGGTCTGACGACTGAAAACGTTTGTCACTTTACAGAAGTCTCCTCGTACGGAGACGGGGAGGTTGTACATAACTCGCTCATGTGTGTGTATTCAGAACGCTAGGTTAGAAACTTAGAAATTATAGATTGTCCAATTGGGGACCATATTTCATTTCTTCCAATATCCGATACTATTTTGTAAGAATACATGTATAGTGGCCTACGGAATACCGATTTGATGTAGCTAAGAAAGTAGGCTTACTATAATTACTGAATAAAATTGAAATGAATAATTAGGGTCACCAGCTTGGGCCTACAGCCCAAACAAACAATATTTACTAAGGAGAGAAATATTACTGTTTTGTGTTTAATTAGGAAAATAAATCAATTTGTTCACAGTGGTTAACAATTCAATAACGGTGTTTATAGTGATTTAACAATTACATAACGGCATTTATACTATGCTAAAGATGACGGATTCTTAGCAATAAAGAATGGTTATACAGTCTAATTGTTAAGCAAGTACACTAATTTAGGTAGGCTAATGGAAATATGCAAAGGTGAACACAGAATAAGTAATAAAGCCTATTGATAACTAAAAAAAATGCAAGTACGGTTGGTACAGTAAATGGATTAGGTCGTTAAGAATGAAATGCATAAAAGAGCACATAAACAATCGGATGCAAAATAAGTAAGTTATAGAATGAACACAATAACAGAGTAATACAAAATTACGATATTGGTACAACACTTGAATATGCCTACTGCGGTCTTAACGCGTTAGTTTGAATGGTATTGAAAACACTTTTAAGGCCTACGCGATTAAGCAGAGCTTGTGGAAGCACGACGTAACAAAACACTGTAGGCCGAGTGAGGGCCGACAAGAGGCTTACCGTGACGTTGGATCACTCTGAAGACGTGTTGAGGGCCTACGTGAAGGAGGATGTGCTGAGGGCCTGTTGAAATACTTGTTGAACAGGCGCCGATCGAATTGTGGTGAGAGGATGAGTGACGAGCTAATTGAGGTTTGTGGCTCGTAGCCTAATAGAAGGTTTACGGACCTGGGCTTCTGGTGATTGCTTCTGCAGGCGGACTGGCCATACCGGCGAGAGGATGAATGTTGAGGGCCGGTAGAGACTTGTTGAAAAGGGGACCAACGGAAACGCCTGCAGCAGTGATGTTGCTTCTTGAAGGATGAAATTGTAGAGGGCCTTACTTGATAGACTTCGTGTATGCTCGACTGGAGCCTTGAAGGAACAGAGGGCCACTCCGGCGAAGGCCGGAGAGCTGGTGGCGTGACGAGTGGTGATACTGACGAAGGTGCTGAGAGTGAGACGTGACTATCAAAACGAGAAAATGGCAAGTGAGAATGATTTGAGAAACTGCATTTTATAGGGCTTGGTGACGTTCTCTGGTGGTCGTTTCAGAAAATACCACAAAATCTGTTTCTCCTGTGTGGGCCTGTTTCATGCCCACGTGTATAGCTTTTGTTTTGATTCCATGACTGATTGAGAACGGCGAGGAAAGGATTTCCGGTCGCCCTCTACCGACCATATTACCAAAAGTCAGGATAATATGGGAAATAATATGTTTCACGGATTATGTTGGTTTATTCATAATGAATGTTCAAACTGAGACCAATTAACCTCGGTACACTTCTGAATCCTTTAAATTACTCAATCACTTTTCTGACAGTTGGGAAACCAATGTTTTTTTTCTCCCTTTGTTTTGCTGATTAAATTTGTCTACGACAATTCGGTACGTGCTTCCTTCTCTTTCTTGCATGAAGACAAACTTCACTCGCTCATCTTTCGTTAATTTCCCATCAGTGTCTTGCCGGGAAGAGAAAACAAACTGTATTAATATTAATAAATTTCCCGTGTTCTAACTTTTGGGCCACCCTGTATAATGGCATGACCCTTATTTCCTGAAAAATTCTACAATGTTCTTATATTATAGAATGTTGTATGTTTAATGGTTTATTATCGACGCCGACCAGAAGGTGGTGGAGATTTGTGGGTTGGTGTAACCTAAGTGTGGCCTTGGTGGTCGCAAGACCACTAAGGCCACATGCAGTCTGTGTCGATTGGCATCTTGCTCAAGTGCAGACTAGTTATTACTGTCATTATTTCAAGTCTTTCAAGCAAAGGTTAAGTTAAATAAAGCAAGATTTAGTTTGATTAGGTTAGATCATTTTGTTTCTTCGCCTATGTAACTATCCCAACATTTCTCTCAAACTTGTTCACCTCAGCACTTGACGATTTGGTTTTAGTATTGTCGCTGGCATTTCATGAAAAACAATGCATGCGGTAACTTATTTTAACAAGGTATTGTAGAAGTTTTCAAATGGAAAATAATTAAGGAATAACATTTTAAAGGTATTCAACATGTGATATAACGAAGTAAGACTTAAATAGCTGGGGAAAATGTCAGAAAGCATGGGAAAGCGGTTTGTATGCAATGCGACTGAACAAAAATTGTAATTGTGTCACGGTCTAAAAAATATGTAAGAAGTGAATGTAAAAATTATATAGTCCGGTTGCACGGGGTGGGAACCCTGCATTGTTTGTTATAAAACAAATCTTGACATATTTTGAAAGCTTATACCACCCCAGTCAAGAATCCATCGGGTGTACACCTGACCCCGTCTTGGCTTTTTCAATATGGCCGCCATTTTCCAAGATGGCCGGCGAAACTGAAAAATCCCATATCCTGGTCAATACTTGATAGATTTTGATGATCTTGGTGTCATTTCTAGGGGTTTTTAGGATGATGAGTCGATCTGGAGGGGTTGCAGATACTTTGGGAGTCGTTTTGACCCACATTCGTCAATACTCAAGGTCATTGGAGGTCAAACGCCCCCCGAAATAAGGAATATTCCATATCCCGGGCAGTCGTGGAGATATTTTGGTGATCTTACTGTCGTTTTTATGGTTTTGGGCGAGACTGAGTAGTTCTATAAGCACATGATAACAGTAGGATATCATTTTGTAACTCCATGGGTCAAGTCAAGGTCATTTGAGGTTAAAGTTTGGCCTTGAAATATGATAATGCTACAGTTGACATCACTGTGTTTGCTTTATTTCAGTGAAAATTTCTACAATCTAGCTAACTGCTGAGCACTTAACATCTTTTCTGCAGATAAAACCAGATCATAATGCTTAAATGACATAACCCACATTATATGGATATGGATATTCGGATATAAACCACAATTTATGCTGAAGTGCAGGGCACATGCATTCTATGGAAGGTTGCAAAGCTACAAGATATGACCTCGTAAGCAAAACAAAGCTCACACCTAGCTGGGGGATTGGCATTGACAACTTTGATGCAGTTATTCACATTAGGTAACCATTTATTGGGGGCAAATATATATCAAAAGACATGGTTGTCAGGATCATCAGTCTGCTCTTCGTTTGCGTTTTGGGTCAATGGATTGTTGTAATCCAAGTCGCTGCCACATGCATAGAACATTGTGCAAGGGATTCCGCGTCCCATGCAGCCGCAGCGACTCCCCCTGCATGCTGATTGTGATTCACACCCACATCTGATTAGCTTCAGAACTTCATCTGGTGCTAAGCACACTCCTTCAAACTGTTTTTGGGATGAGAACTCTGTTTGTTTCGTCTCTCTCCCACCCATAATGCACAGGATCAAGTGGTGGTGGGTCACACTTTAGTGCATCGAGCCAGTTCGCCACAGTGTAGTGGGCTCTGAGCACATTTTGATGGAAAGCTTCAGTTGTTGGTGGTAGTCACAGAGATGGGCAAGATCACCAACTTTGGTGATCTTGAAGATCAAGATCAGATCACCAGAAAAATGTGATCTTGAAGATCCAGATCAAGATCGTGATCTTGAAGATCACTTTTTAAGATCACTTTTATATGAATTGAAAAAAGTTGTACTCTTGTAGAGTAAACAAAAACAAATTATTTTGTTAATCACTCCTGAAAAGTATCACTCCTAATACTCCCCTGAGGGCTGAGGCAATACAAGCATCGCATCCTACCCATGTCACCTGATCTAAACCACGGGGATTGACGATTCCCCTTTCAGTTTTTCAGGTGGTAAACTTAAAACTTAGTATTATCATAACTTATCAGCAAAGAAAAAACTATTAAATGACCTACATATAGTTTTTAGTTCTATTTTTCTCAATTCTCATTTCACCAGGTCCATAACCCATATCAATGAATGGTCAGCATATATAAGTAAACATTTTTTACATAGAATTTAATTTTACAGTTTTACTGCAGTACGCAATTACTGACAATATAAGGGTAAAAACCGCAAGTTAAGAGTGTTAATTTAATGTTCAACCGCTGTAAACATTTGCTTTCAGCAAAACCAATTGTTCAAAGTTACCATCCGAGAGACGACTTCGTTTGGGGCTATGAACCATGCCAGCAAACGAAAACAACCGTTCCACTGGTGCAGAGGAAGGTAGCGTGGTGTTATACCTCTTGAAGATCTTCTTTATAGCAGGATACCTATCTAAAGAGTCGAGTGCCTTACTGGTGTCCTGCAAATAATTGAGGACTTCCAAGTCTTCCTTGTTGTTAGGAGCAGAGAATGAGCGTCCATAGTTCTGAAGAAATCGTCTTCAGATGATGAGTCTGAGTTCACCGAACTATTACCACTGCTGTCAGAATTACAATTTCTTACAGCCATTTGCAGCTTGTCTTTTACTTGAGACTTGTTTGCTTCATGATCGCCGAAATTAGGCCCTTGCAACAATGATATCCATCTAAGTTTGAAATACGGATGAGATACTGAGGCCAAAACGGCATCAGTTACCTCGGGGCTCAACGACAAAAAATGACCAAATCTGGCATTGAAGCCAGAGACGACTGCTGCCAGTAATGGCATGCAGTGTCTCAAGCGCAGGTCGTTTGGTTGGATAGGCTCCAATCTTGCGAGGGCATCTTGAGTCACTAGGACCGTTGGAAGAAGACAACCGCAGTAGCATTCTTTCTCTGCCTGTAATTTGTTGAGGGCTGCTGCAATTGGTTTTAGAACAGACAAATATTCTGAAATAAATTCCAATTCATTGTCTTTGAGGATGGGTAGATTCAGTTCTTCAAGAGCTACATTCACGTCGTTCTTATGTTTATATATTTGGCTTAATGAGTCGTACATTGAGTTCCATCGGGTGACGCATGGGTACCTAAATTGGACGCCAGTTATTTCCTGTATTTTTTCTGCTGACTTGGGTTTACCAGCAGCATTCCACAGCGCCGAACACTTTCCCATTGCAGAATGCTTTATCTTCTTTAGTCCAGGTGAATTCAGTCCTTTATCTGCATCAGTTGTTGCTACCAAGTTCAATGTGTGGGAGGCACATCGAATATGGGATGATAGTTTCACTGACTCCTCTCCATGCTCTCCTGAATGTTCAGGAAAGTTGCTGATGATAACCTCTTCATCTGAATCTTTTTCATCACCATCTTCATCTGCATCATCTTCATCAATGTCGTCAGTACGATTCTGAACACGAACACCGAACTCTTTAAAGCATTTCACCATGTTCGATGCATTGTCGGTGACTGTAGATACAACTTTTCTATAAGATAAACCATGCTCCGAGTTGATCCTGTCCAATATTCCAGCAATTTTATCAAAGCTGTGTGTTCCACGAAATCTTCGGCATGCCAGTGCAGCTGATCCTCGCGACAAGTCATCATTGATCTGTAATGTAAGAATATAAAATCAATGTTTGTATGAACATTTTTTTAAGCTTAATTTAATAATATTGGTTAGACACGCACCAGCTAACTGCGCCACCAAACATTGAAGAGAAGAACTATGTGATATAAAGGAGGCAATTCAGCGATGAGTCGCCTACCATACCACCACATCAGTGACCCATCCCATAAGAGCAAAATGTGGAAGAGTCCATATTCACAGCCTGTGAATATGGACTCTTCCACATTTTGCTGTGAATCAGACACAATGACAGATGACAGAATCAGTGAATTAGTGTGAAATTACTGTGAATCACAGCAAAATGAAGACTCACCAAATTAATGAATGAGGAACACATGTCGAATAATTGAAAAGATTATACTATAAGTCTATCAGTCTATCACCAATGGTCAATTTATCAATTATATAAAAATATTACACTAAATCAATAGCATACCCAATGCGCAGTGACTCCCATGAAACTGCGGTGATTAGTTGACCATATGTCGCATGTAACACACACATGGTCAACTGCTGCCAGTTTTGCTTGTATGTCTTCCTTCATTGTACTGGTTGTTGTTGCAAGAGATCTAGCCAGGGTGCGTCTAGATGGCACCTGAACAGCCGGGTTGACGTCTGAAAAAAAATATTTAAAAATTAAAACAAATACAATAGATTAGCTATGGAAAAAATCAAAATATTTAGCTAGGCTAGCGATAGTCTAATGTTCATACAAATAATATGATTATTATTTTAATCAGATATTAGCTATGGAAAAAATAGCAAAATATTTGAGTTATACTAACATGAAAGAAGATCCTTAAATTCATGTAGTTCAACTAGGCTCAATGGTAGGAGCCCATTAGCCACAAGCGAGAGAATCTTCTTTTCAAGGATATCCTTGCATATTGGTGGTCCTGGTTTTTGCTTGGAAATGTGGAACATGCTTAGTGTTGACTGCTTGGCAATTTTGGCAGGGCCAGCATTGCTGCCGCTGGCATCTTCTTCTTTAGCTGGACGCTTGCGAAATTTCTTCTTCGATTCATATTCACCCAAAAGATCCGAATGTAGTTTCTGCACAAGAAAATAAATTATCATGCGGAGAGACTTCTTGAACACCCTGTATAATATTTATCAGAGTATCAAACTTCTAGTTGAAATTAATACTTAACAAGATTCTAAAATTTTGTTATCTTTAACTAAAATTATTTTCACCATGATCAGTGCATTTTTATCCTATGTTAAATTGAAAGCCGAATTTCGTCCTTCAGTAACTAAATAGGAGAAATTACAGACATGGATCAGACAGAGAGAAAGACAGATACACCTGGCGTTTTATTATAGTTGGATATCGGCAGTTTTTAATGTAGTTACTAGTCCATAATCTATTAATATCTGAAGTGCACAATATATTCAAATGGACGTCTATGTAAATGTAGCATTAGTCTTGTATGGCACCAGTCACTTAAAACATGACTTGAACCATTATGTTAATGTTGCTACTTACTACTTAGTTACTAAGTAGTACTAACCCTGAGGTGCCTCAGAAGATTGCTTGTTGAGTCGAGGCCAGCAGACAGAATTGTAGTTTTCTTTGTACACTGCCTACAAATAACTTTGATACTGTTTCCAGTTTTTTCGACAATTTGAAAATATTTTCCGTTCAATAGCACAGATTGATCCTTATTACCAACAGTTATCTAAATATATTGAATACTGTTCTGGTGACAACCTAGAATATTTGGTCCCCTTGGGAGCCTGTTGAAGTTGTAAAATTGCACTCATTATTAAAAAATTCAATCTGTAAATAAAAATGTTTAGAATTAATTTATTATGAATACGGACCTATAGGCTATATTTTATGCCTATATAATAATATATTAATAGAACACTTTTAACATAATTGCACAGTAAATTACACTTTTTACGAGCCTAAATTCCACAGCAACTACACCTTCCATGAGCCCACGCATGACGCAAGTCACCCAACTAACAGAAAACATAAACAGTCAGTGTTGAACAAAGTTGCCACCAGATGTCGCTTGGACAAAAAACAAATGACATTCGCATAGCGGCATATTTAAGAATCTGAAATTAAAAGTGATCTTGAAGTCTAAAGTGATCTTCAAGATCAGATCACGATCTTGATCTTCAAGATCACGATCTGATCTTGAAGATCAAGATCGTGCCCATCTCTGGTGGTAGAGAACATAGTTTGGGTGCAGCAGTTCCCGACTTCCCTGTCTTCTGAGCCCATATTCGCTGACAACACAGTAAGAGATGAGGATTTCTTATCTCCATAGCGTGCAACAATGAACGCTGTTGCCTCTTTCTCGATATGGTCAAAGCATGCATCAAGGGACCCCAGCTTGTCTAGCTTCCGACCCTTCTTGGCAATGGTAGTGGCTTTCCCGATGCCATGTATTGCTACAATTTCGTCTTTGAAGTAATCTTTCATTTTGTCCTTCGACAATTCTACACACAAAGCAATGAAGGAGCGGTCTTCAGGTTCAACCCTTGACTTATTCTAGCAAGCGCTCTCAACCTCAACATGAAAGGTAGACATACAATCTTTATGGTATCGGGCTTCTTCAGCCGGTAAATCTCCTTTCATGCCCAACAACCTACTGAGTACAACTTGTCCCTGCTCATCATTTTTCAGTTTCCACTTTTCTATGAACACATCTTTGTAATTTGTTTTTTTATTACCAAGCTTATCGGTCATAAACCTAGATGCTGGAATGTGATATTGCACCGGAACTTTGATGGCATATTTCTCGGGTAATATACACACACTAACTTTCAAACAAGTTTTTAGGGTCATATACTGGGCCTTCACTGAGAACAGCACTACGTAGTCTTTTTGGCTCCACTGTAGGGGTATCACATTCTCTCTCTCATGAATGCTGATAAATTCCGCTTGGACACATAAGTGGAAACACAGTTCTTGTGACAACAAAGGATTTTTGCTCCATCTTCCAAGAGATGCTCTAGTCTCGCTCGAACATCTGGCTGCTTTCTGATGTCGCTGCTCATGCTCTCTATGATTTTCTGAATCCTCCCACAGTTTGAAAGACCTTTCTGACCTCCAGGACAGCTACGCAGGAAATCCTTGAAGAAACATTCGTCTACAGCTTTTGTAGAACCTGAAAAATAAGAATTTTGTTTACTCATTCTTCAGAGTACAAATCGCATTGAAATAATTTATCCTCAGCAAATGAAAACTAAACAATGCTCACCTGGTATATTCTCCATATTCAGCAGTCAAAAAACAATTTTGGAATCAGCACAACCAAGACGTCATCAAACCACCAGGTAAGCAGCACCATCAGCAATAATCTCAACAACCTGAAAAAAATAAGAGGAATAATTAGAGTATTGGAATTCACCTTACCATGGGGAAAATAATCCGATTTCATTTTAAACCCTATAGAACTACTCAGTCTCGCCCAAAACCATAAAAACGACAGTAAGATCACCAAAATATCTCCACGACTGCCCGAGATATGGGATATTCCTTATTTCGGGGGGCGTTTGACCTCCAATGACCTTGAGTATTGACGAATGTGGGTCAAAACGACTCCCAAAGTATCTGCAACCCCTCCAGATCGACTCATCCTAAAAACCCCTAGAAATGACACCAAGTCACACCAATCATTGACCAAGATATGGGATTTTTCAGTTTCGCCGGCCATATTGAAAAAGCCAAGCAGGGGTCAGGTGTACACCCGATGGATTCTTGAATGGAGTGGTATAAGCTTTCAAAATATGTAAAATTTGCTCTATAACAAACAATGCAGGGTTCCAGTAAAATCAGGGTCTGTGCTACCGGACTAATAGCGTTAGAAGTCTATTAAGTATAGCTCAGGAAATATACGGAAGAGTATTGATATATTAATGTATAAAAAAATTATAAATCCTTTGATTGGAGATGAACAAATTGGTTTTAGAGAATGCAGATGCTTTATTGTTGGTGTATTTGAAGTGAGACAATTTGGCTGAGTGATAGGAAAAAAAAATGCATCGACAATTTTTGGATTTGGACAAATAAGAAAGTTAATAGATCTGGGAAGATGTTTAGTGTAGTGACGTTTTCAAGTAGGTAATAGTGTGTGTTTAACGGTTAAGGGTGAGTTGAGAGATTACTTCAGTACTAATGTTCGAGTATGACATCGCTGTATTGTCGCTATGGCTATTTAATATGTGCATGGATAGGGGTAATGTGCGAGATGATAGCAAGAATGGTAGAGTAGTAAATCTGAATTTGGAAAGAAAAGAGTGTTGGCTACAGCACGTGACGTATGCGAATTATTTGGAACTTTTGGATAAATTAAGGAGAGCAGAGACTAGTTTTCTACAGAAGCGAAGGCTAACAAAGACCCTAAGATTCACTCTAAGGTTAGCCCGAGAGAAAGAAGAGAATAAGGGGTTAAGTAAGTAGCAAAACCTATCATTCGTGGGTTAACATTCATTCAGAAAAAGAGACTCACCATCATCATCCGCTGGCCACTACCGACAAGTCGGAAAAATAGTCGAAGAGAATAGGAAAGGGGTGAAAGATGAAAAGTAGTAAAATAAGAACGCTTACAAACCATGCAAATACAGTCTTAACTCAAATACTGTCATACCTGCAAACTACAGACATGCAAGTAAAGAGAAGATAAAAAAAAAAAAAAAAAAAAAGTGAAGAGTATAACAAAAAGTGGGTTAGTTTACGTTACGAGCTATATCTAAGTTCGTGTGTAATTTTTTATATAATTTTATTGCTAGCATATCACACGCTGGCATTGATCGTCAGCAGACTCAAACCTCGACCATTACCCCTAGAGCTCATGTTGCTAATTGTTTTATTTTAAACGACGTTAATATTTTTAAAATGCCTATCTAAACGGTTCTTAAACATATTAACACTAGTAGAGTTCACGACGGACGCGGGAAGATTATTCCATTTATCAATTACTTTAAACGTAAAGTTTTTAGCAATATTAGTAATGAAACGTCTGCCACATGATTTAAATCCGTTATTACGAGTATTGCTGTTATCGAAAGTGAACACTGTAGGGTGGCCCTTAGTTGTATGTGATTTTCTGAAATGAAATATTTTTCATCTCCCAACCTCCAAAGTTGTTCCAATCCATGTAAAAATGCTCTGTGTAAAATTTCAGCTCAATCAGACAATATTAAGATGGCCCCCAAAGGCCCTAAAGTTTCAGATTTTAACAATATTGATATTTTTTCATATAAAACCGTTTTTATCTTCTTTACAGTGTTTTATTCGAAAGAAATATAGAATATGATCGAAAGAGAATTCAATTTACAATAAATTTAGTTATAACCATTATTTACTTAAAACCAAAATTGGACGAGATATTCACGGAAATTGAAAAGTATCATAAGTGCGTAAAAAAACCGCTTCTGGAAGGTTCTAGAAAGTTCTGCGCCTGCGGCCTATATAAGCGGCGTAATTATTTGTTGTAAATAAAATTCACTTTCGATTATGCTTTGTGATTATTTTCCCAAACAAAGTTTGCAAATTAATTATAAAGGTTTTATATTAGAAATACCAATTATCGGTGAATTTTGAAACTTTAGGGCCTTTGGGGGCCACCTTAATATAGCCCAATTGAGCTGAAATTTTGCACAGAGCACTTTTGTATATGTTGGAAGAAGATTAGGGGTTGGGAGCAAGTAATTTCAAAAGTTGAAAAATAAGGGCCACCCCTACAGTGAACAGTTTGTCAAAATTTACGTTATCAATTTTATTAACGATTTTAGCCGATTCTGCCGATGCCAATTAATCGGTACACTACTAATTGAAAGTGACTAAATAAAAAGTTTCTTGTCGAGAAAAGAAGTCAGCATGTGGTAATGGTGGATGAAATGTTAGGCGTGATGAAAAAATGTAAATATCGGGTATTTAATTGCTCAAAGGAAGTTGAAAGTAGAATGAAGCAAGGCAAGCGAGTCATTGACCCGATAAAAGCCCTTGGAGGAAGGAAGTGGATTGTATGTCGGCATGTGAAAGGCCTGTCTGGCATGATAGTTCATTGTGAAACGTGAAGTCAGTTGGGGGGAATAATTTTAGTAGTATTACCGATATAAAACGCACTGATAGTGTGAGAAATGATGTTTGGGTGAGGTGTTGGGAGAAAATCATTGAAGATGAGAATAAAATAGGGTATGCTTCATTGGTATGTTCATGTGAAGAGAGTGAATAATGATAGCATTATTATAAAAGGTGTATAACTGTGAGTGAATAGGTGTGAGAAGTAGAGAGAGAGAATTCGTAAAAGATGGAAGTATGTAATTAATAAATGTGTGAATAAACGTGTTGATATGAATGTGACCCAAGAACTAACTAGAAAGAAAGAGGAATGGAAAGGGTTTGTGGTGTGTAAATGGAGACGTTGGTCTTACCCGACATGCTACTGGAGGTATAGCTCTAAACTTTATGAAAAATACTGTATCCCTAACGTTGTGGTGGTGCCTTATTTCTGATGATGATCCTTGTGTGTACTGTTGGTCCAAGTCCCGTCGTTGTGTTCAAGCGTTGCGCCACCCCACAAATAATTGAAAATGGTTTCTCACATATAGGTACATATAATAACCACGACTTTTTCTGTCTAGATTTTTGTATGATACTCTAAATCTCGGAAGAAGTTAGGGTCATTCAGACATGGGCAGTAAATACTTTAGATGTATTTAAATAATAAATAATTACTTAAAAATAAAAGTAATTAAATACTAAATAAAATTCAGGTTTTCAGAAAGTATTTAAATACTAAATACATTACTCCTAAAATGTACTTAAATACATTTCAAATACAATTTAGATACTTTTCAAAAAGCAAATAAAATCACTACAGCCATGTTACAAATGTTGTCCTCGTGTAATATGATAAATATGCTAAGGCTAATTGCATAGTTAGCGCTGAACTTTACACAACCATATATGATGATGCCTCAGGATAGGCTGCCGCACTGCATCTGTGGGTCTGTGACAATCGCCACTAGAGCAGACTGGAAGTTCCATTTTTCAAGGTGCTTCCAGAAAGTTCCAGCCTACTGAGCCTGGAACTTTCTGGAAGCACAAGCACCTTCAAAAATGTTTTACTGTGTTCTGTGGTACCAGTTAAATACTGGGTGGTTAGTACTGTACATCCTCGCAAAATTGAATAGTTCACAAAAAAGTATTTTAAAACCGGTATTTACAAATACTAAGTACTTTTCGAAAGTATTTAAATACATAATTAAATATACTCTCCAAAAAGTATTTATAAATACATGTATTTAAATACATATTTAAGTATTTTCAAATAAATTACTGCCTATGTCTGGGGTCATGCCATGTCAAATCAACACGGCAGTTTTCATGACCACCTTGGATTTTAATAAAATTTGTCAAGCTTGCTGGGTATGGTAAATGTGAAATTTCATCTCCCTATGTCATTTAATTTGAGAGATTCAGCATTTTGAAATTTGAAGTTTTGTTAAAATTTTTCCTATTTGATTCACTAAAACGTTTATAACTGGTAATAATCAAGTTAGAGAGCTCATTCTGGTACCAATGTGAAGCTCTTAAATCGGGCTCTCATTTAATGTGCTACTTAAGATATTCTCATTCCCTATTTTTTTTTACCTTTACCTTGACCTTTACCTTGACCTTTGACCTTAGTTAATGAAAAAATTTGTAGCCAAATTTAATTAAGGTTTTTCCAAAACAATTTGAAAGTATTTTTAGTACCTTTTTGAAAAATTTCTTTGGAGACATGAATGGGATGAGGAGATACAATTGTTTTTGAAGTGCATGTTATGTACACATAATATCATGGGTCAATTTATTATTAGAACATAACATAGGTAATACAACATGAAAACGGTTAATAGAACTAAATCCTTGATACCCTTAGCCAATGAAAGTATTAAAATTCAAAATAGGAATCTTGGATAATTATTTACAATCTGTGAAGCCTGGGTTCTAATTTCTCAGTAGTACAGTGCGATTCCTTTTCACTGATGACGTATGTGCAACCTGTTGCAGTTTTGGGGTCCACTTTTGAAGCTGGACCCACAAAATGTCTGGTGGTGAGGGAAACGTAAAAGACTTGCTAGGTCCAGAGGGATGCAAAAATGTTATTTGAGCTTCTGTCATTGACTTTCAACACTCATGCAAGCCACCACTTTCTATCATATTCACAAGTTGCAAAGCCTGTAATGTCTTCCACCTGATAGCCCAGTCGTAAAGTTGCCTCGGTGTCATGATCTGCTGATCATGACACCATCTTTCGTACTAGTCTTTTAACTGTTCCCCCAATCCCATCACAGGCACCTTTGCCATGTGATGTTGCAAAGTGCCACTCGATATCCATACCAAAATCCTCTTTGTGATAGCATGGGGCCATTCAAAAACCACGTGGTCCTTAAAGGGGGGAGGGGGTTCTTTAGTTGACCACCAAGGGCCACATGGGGGAGGAGAGGTTTTGACGTTTAACCACGTGACCAATACTAAACATTAAAATATCCTATAATCCCAGAGGACCAAAGAGTACTGCCTTGGGAAGAAATATAAATACGCTACACTGTGTTATGCTCCAATTAATATGTATGCTCCAATAAATAATTGTTTGAACATTCGGAATTAAATTTTATAGTGGATATTATTTTCAACTAAAGAAAGTTAATACAGTTTATTTAGAAGATATGCCTTTTAATTGTTCATTTACTTCATTACCTCTCAATAATTGAGAAATCTAGTATGGCACCTTACATTTTACATAAGATTAAGAAGGGGTCGGGGTGACATCAGAAGACCACGTGGTTTTGGAGGGGGGGTTTAAGTCATTGGCCACAAATGACCACAAGGGGGGGGGACGGGTTTGAAAACCACCCGGAAAAGGACCACGTGGTTTTTTAATGACCCCATAGGTTAATGAATTTTTTCATTTTTATGCTGAGAGGCAGCACCATCGGAAAAATAGTAAATTTTAGTTACATATGCAAACTTAGCAGAAAGCAAGCTACATAGTTTGCTTTGAAATAAATGCGCAGCCACAGTCTCGTATTTTAAACAGTCTGATATCATGCAAAGCTGGTGTGGTGCCGCGTTTGTTAGCGGGCTAAAGATAAAGTAAAGGCCAATTTGAGGCTTTATTCAACATAAACATAGCATAGATCTGAAACACAGAAAACAATAATTAGTAAAGACTTGTTACACAGAAAACAATAATTAGTAAAGACTCATTACATTCCTCTCTTCTTTTAATACGTGATCACAGAAAACAATAATTAGTAAAGACTTGTTACACAGAAAACAATAATTAGTAAAGACTCATTACATTCCTCTCTTCTTTTATAATACGTGATACATTGCACGGTAAGAAACAAAACGACAAGTTCAAGATATTTTGGAAGAAAGAAGAGTCTACAAGTTTAGGCGTTGAGCTGGGTATCTGATTCGAGTGCTTCTTCTCAGAGGGGGACTCGTCTCGGAGGTTACTGACACAGGTGGGCCTCTCTCGACTTCGACTCGCTTCGACGGGAGCTGTTGGGACCGTGTGTCGGCGGATCTCAGCGGGTTCTGAGTCGTCCGTTAGCGGGGTGGAATTGATTGGCGGACTGGGTACGGGGGGTTCATAGTGATTCGTGTCATCCGTATTGCTACGTCCCGCCGGTGCCAGGTCCCTGATGGATACGGTATCTTCTCTCCCATTCGGATGCCGTATAAACGCGTAGTTGGGGTTTGCCTCAATTAACTCAACTTCCTCGACGAGGGGGTCGTTCTTGGATCGGCGAATGAATTGGCGAAGGAGTACAGTTCCCGGAGAAGACAGCCACGTCGGTAGTGCAGAACCGGTAGAAGTACGCCGCGGGTGCGTGAATAGACGCTCGTGAGGAGTTTCGTTCGTGGCCGTACACAGCAGCGATCTAATCGAGTGCAGCGCGTCTGGTAGGACGGACTCCCATTGCGACATCGGCAACCCGCGATCTTCTATGGCTAGTTTGATGGTGTTCATGATGATTCCATTGTAACGTTCGCATTGCCCGTTTCCTTGGGGGTGATACGGCGTTGTGCGACTAGTCGCGATACCATGTTTAGTTAGGAACAGTTTTAGTTCCGAAGACATAAACGATGTCCCTCGATCTGTGTGGATGTAAGAGGGAGTTCCGAAGGTAGAAAATAACTCGGTGAGACGGGCGATAACGGTTGACGTGTTCGTATCACGGCACGGGAAGGCAAAAGGAAAGCGTGAATACTCGTCGATTACTGTTAGGATGTAAGGTCGCGAAGTTGCGCTCGGAAGCGGGCCTTTAAAGTCGATGTTAAGTCGGTCAAACGGGGACATGGCCCGTATTAAGTGACTAACTTCTGGTTTATAGTACTGTGGCTTACATTTAGCGCATGTTTGGCATTCCGACGTAACTCGTTTGATGTCATCCACTGAGAATGGTAGGTTCCTAGCTCTCACAAAATGAGTCATTCGGCGGACTCCTGGGTGTATCAGATTAACATGCAGCTGGGCGAGGGATATTCTTGGAGTAGCAGCGCAAAAGGATCGCGACAATGCGTCTGCGGCTCGGTTCTCGGGGCCCGGTCTGTATTTTATTGTGAATGAGTAGCCGGCTAGTTCTACACGCCAACGGAGAATCTTATCGTTCTTAATACGACCAGTAGCTTTTCCATCGAACATGAAAGATACGCTCCGCTGGTCGGTGACGACAGTAAAGTGTCGATAAGCTAAGAAGTGCTTCCACTTGCGAATGGATTCGATTACAGCGTATGCCTCCTTTTCAACGATGTGATGGCGACGTTCTGTGTTATTCAGAGCGCGAGAAAAGAACGCCACCGGGCGGCCGTTCTGGGTGAGGGTGGCTCCGATTGCTGAAGAGGAAGCGTCCGTCTCCACAGTGAACGGCAGTTCTTCATCGATTGAACCGACGACAGCTTTCGAGATATCATCTTTGAGTGTTTGGATCGTTGATACTTCCTCGCGAGTTAATGGGAATGATGAAACGTTGAGCAGAGGTTTGATCTTGAGGGAATAGTTCTGAATCCATTTAGCATAGTATGCGAATAGTCCGATTACGCGTTGTAGAGACGACTTGTTGCGAGGAGTTTGAAGTTCTTGTAGTGGCCGGAGGCGTTCGGGATCGGGCCGCAATACGCCATGAGAGATAGAATATCCGAGCAGGTGCACTGATGTCATCGAAAGCTTGCATTTTTCCTTGTTTAGACTCAGATTTACTCGTTTAGCGGCTTCCCAGAAATGTCGAAGGTTCTCATCGTGCTCTTCCCAAGTGGTTCCGCAGATGGTGAGATCGTCGAGGTAGGCGTATGTTGATGATAAGTTGTTCGAGGATATGAATTCGTTCATGACGCGCTGGAAGGCCGCGGCTCCGTTAGTTACTCCCATAGGGATCCTTCTGAATTGGTATAGATTTCCGTCAGCCTCGAATGCTGTGAAAGGTCGTTCAGACGGATCGATTTCTACCTGGTAGTATGCGCTTGACAGATCAATTACGCTGTAGTATTTGTGTTGTGAGACTTTGTTGGCTATATCATCGATTCGCGGAAGAGGATATGCATCTAGCATGGTAAATCGGTTGACGGTTTGAGAGAAATCGATTACCATGCGTTTTTTTTTTGTTTCGGTAGATGTGATGACTACTTGAGCACGCCAGGGTGAGTTACTGGGTTCAATTATCTCATCCCTGAGTAGCTTTTCGATTTCTTTCCCAATGAAAATTTTGTCCTCAGAGCAAAATCGTCTGGACTTCGTGGCGATGGGACGACAATCGGCAGTTAAGTTGCCGAATAGTGGTGGGGCTGAAATTCTTGATCGAGTAAGGCCGCATATATGGAGTGCTGGCTCCGGACCTCCGAAATTGATGTTCAATTCCTTGTGTCTGATTAAGAATGGGGTACCGAGTATTATGTCAGCGCACAGATCCGACAAGACGGATAGTTCGAGCTTTTCGTAGTCGCGGTCTCCCATCGTAACCTTCACTGTACATCGACCTGAGATGGCTGCGGATAGATTAGGCGAAGCCATTGATACGACGCCCGAGTGCGGAAGAATGGGCAGCTCTAAGTGTTTGGCTAGATCCTCACGAATGAAGTTGTCCGAGCTGCCAGTATCCAACAAGGCGAGACACGAACGGCCGTTGACGAGGATATCGACTGTTGAGTTGGTAGGCATGGAGGAGCTACACGATAGAGTGGTACTAATGGTCGCTAATGCTGCGGCTGAATGAGACGCTGTGGTTTTATCCTGTTTTTGACGTGCCGAGGAAGTACTTGAGCGGCAGACTTTGGCCCAGTGGCCGGTCTTTTCACATTTCGCACAGATAGAATCCTTTGCCGGACACCTGCTTCGTGGGTGGCGTCGAGACCCGCAGAAGAAGCACAGAGCGGCTTTGTTGTCGAAATTCGTAGCGGCTGAAGAGTTTGGGAGATCGTCTCCTTGGACGCAGGCAGGCCGGGCAGAGTCAGTAGTCGGCGACGGTTCGTGGCGAGAGCCAGTGGCTGCAACAGCACCGTAATGAGTGAGGTACGATTCTGAGTTTTTCTGGGCCTGATCTAATGTTCGAGCCTGGACGATAGCCTTTTCCAGTGAGAGTGTGTCATTTTCGAGTAAGCGGGTGCGGATGGCGCTATCTCTAATTCCTCGGATGAAAGCGTCTCTCACAGATGAACTCCTGTTTTCGTCGGCGGAAACCGATTTGAAGTTGCAGTCATTGGCTAGTTGTTGAAGAATTTGCAAGTACTCATCGAGGGTTTCCTCGGGCTTTTGGTGACGGGTGGACAACAGGTGGCGAGCGCATACCTCGTTTGGCTTCTTGACGTAGGTGGCCTCTAAGGCTGCCATGGCATTCTCATAAGTAGAGCAGTCTTGAATGATATCAGCGACATCGGGGCCGATATGTATGAATAGAACCTCCAATTTATTGGGGTTGTGTTCGGCGATAGTACTCAAGAAATATTTGAAACCGCGCGAACATAATTTCCATAGTTTCCCAGCTTGGGGAGAATTCGGAGAAGTAATAAATTTATCCGGGCGAATCACCTTCTCCATGATATAGTAAGATTACTGGATGAATTTTGCTTGCTGTATCTGAAAGGCCGACTGAATGGCTGATTGAGATGTGAATAAATTGTGGTGCCGCGTTTGTTAGCGGCTAAAGATAAGTAAAGGCCAATTTGAGGCTTTTATTCAACATAAACATAGCATAGATCTGAAACACAGAAAACAATAATTAGTAAAGACTTGTTACACAGAAACAATAATTAGTAAAGACTCATTACATTGACATCAGAAGACCACGTGGTTTTGGAGGGGGGGCTTAAGTCATTGGCCACAAATGACCACAAGGGGGGGGGACGGGTTTGAAAACCACCCGGAAAAGGACCACGTGGTTTTTTAATGACCCCATAGGTTAATGAATTTTTTCATTTTTATGCTGAGAGGCAGCACCATCGGAAAAATAGTAAATTTTAGTTACATATGCAAACTTAGCAGAAAGCAAGCTACATAGTTTGCTTTGAAATAAATGCGCAGCCACAGTCTCGTATTTTAAACAGTCTGATATCACTGCAAAGCTGGGCACTTGCGGTTTTTTTTGCGGTACTACTACCGCACTACCAAACCGGTACCGCATAACGCAGTACCGCAAAGGATCGCTGAAAGTACAGCCTGTACTTTCAGCGATCCTTTGCGGTACTGCGTTATGCGGTACCGTTTGGTAGTGCGGTAGTACCGCAGTACCGCAGTACCGCAAAAAAACCGCAAGTGCCCAGCTTTGCAGTGATATGACAAAACTGATGTGCTCCGTTGTTTTGTTCTCTGAATAATAAGCTACAAATGGATGAATGGTTGCCTGAGCATTGTTCCAATGAAAACCGAGAGCTTCATTTTGCAAAACGTAGTAGTAGTATTCAGAAAAATCACAAATAACATAAATTTCTCCATCGCTTAGTCTGAACTTTAGTTCTTTATAAGAACATGATTGCTGTTGTGTATGAAAGACTGACGAAACAAGATCTTTAACGTTTTAGCAAAAGAATCAAGAAAGTCACTGCAAGATTTCAGTTGTTTCAAGAGTTGATCTGTCGGTAGTCATCCCTTATTGGTAGGTTATATTATCTACGTTATTTTTCTTCCACTTTCTACTCAATCTTTGATAAAGTTCACATTCCCCAAGATGGCATTTTATGCCCGGCACATTACAGATAATTTTGGTCAAGCAGTCTTTATAAGTTTTAATTGGGTTCTGTCTTCAATTAAAGCATGCAACTTTGCTCCTAAAAACCCATAAGTTTCACATTCTGGTGAATGGTACAAACATTCTGTGCGAGTACCACTGGCTCCGGCCAACAGTGTGTTGGCCGTAATTCTGCAAACTTTGAAAAGCCTATCAACTTTCCAAGATTCTGTTCCTTAAAAATTGAATAGGCTTCTTTTAGATTACACAAAATCAATCGTTTGTGAAAGTGAATCTTGTTGCCTTCCATGTTAACAGACATAATCTTTCCTGCCTGGCATGATCCTGTTGATATCATCAGAAACGTAAAAATGTTTCACAATTCCAACGGTTGCAGGAGGCAGCACTTTCCCTGGTTTCACATTTAGCTTGACACTATCCTTTTCTTGGCACTCCGAACCATATAATTCGAGGCTTTGAATTCTTGTTTGATTTGCCTAATTGACCAGCTCATAATAAGAACAGTAAAAATTTGGATATTTTCACTCCTTTTCGTTGTTGTGCGAAATTTTTCTTTCAACTGTGCTAAGGTTTCACTTTTATCCGAACAGTGGGTGTTATTGGAGTCAATAAATTAAAAATATTTTTCACAGCTCTCTCGACCTTAAAAATATGTTTTGGATACTTCACCTGCGAAAACGTTTTATTTAATGCAAACTGGTGATTCTTCTATTGATTGCAGAGTATTGTTTAAGGAATAAACCACATACAGTGTATGGAAAAACTATACATGCCTACAATATGGTACCTTTATTTTTTAATTAAATATAAATCATAAATTTATTGAATTAAATAACTATAAAATTGCCTCGGGATTGGCGACATAGCCTATTGGGAATGGAAATAATTGCCATACAATAGAAGCCAATATGTAGGCATTGGGTCCACATAACACGAAGAAAAACGTATTATTTATCTCGTATCAAAATTTTCCATCGCTGACGCATGAAAATTTCTTCGAAAAGAAATGAGGGGTCGCGCGTCTTAAGGTACCTAAGCGCTGCCACAGGCGAAAACGTGTTTTTGATGGATATCAGTATCACTATTTTCACCCTTCCTCTATCGCGTGGTTTGGGTTATAATGACCTTACGACACTAGAAGTATGGTTGAAAACCTTATGAAGCGAACTACTTTTTTCACCTCTATCGCCAGCTGGGCTCTGCCGCCCAGATGTGATGCGCGTCTTAATGCCCCGATATCCCGTTCAACTGATAGGGGTGGGGGTGGAACGCTCGGTCTCTGGGTGGCGGGAACAGCAGGAGCAGCGCGAGCCAATGAAAACATGGCAGCCACGCCGCTCTGCTTTCTGATTGGCCACCCGCTCCACGCGTCGAGAGGGACACGACACAAACACAGGCGTCCTGTGTTCGTGCTCATATTGCGTGGTTTATTCTATTCACCCGGCTTCTAACTATTATCAACGTGTGCAGCAATGTCTCACCGTGCTAGTGATAGTGATGAAAAATCAATGGAATCATTCTGTGCCAGAAATCGCACCCAAAGTTCGGCATAATAAGAAAATAAAAAAAATTTAATATATATATATATATATATAAATATGAAAATCTTTTCCAAAAACTCATCATTATTAGCATACTTAGAACTCTAATTTAGCCAAAAATGAACGTTCTAGCAAAATTAATAACGGATACTATTGCCAGAATATTGCTGAACTTTGGAGGCGATTTCTGGTGAATTTTAATGTTGGCGCTTAGGTACCTTAACCTTTAAGCCCTGAATTTTTTGTAGGGTTAAGTTATGAATGCGTGTAATTGAAGCGTTAGCAATTTGTAGCTTTAGTCCTTAAAGGGTTAAGACGCGGGACCCCTCAAATAATGAAAATACACATTAGACGTCTGGGGACTTTATAAAGTCGGCGAAAATTTAAGAAAAAGGAATTTATACTAGCTCATCTCGGAACTGTCTAGTTCCAAGCGATGCTTTAGGCAAGGGAGACGTGATTAATCTTTCTATAATTTCTGAATGAATACCAAGTAATATAAAGCTAATAACTCAAAAGGATAGGCCTATCCTTCAGGTATTTAAGTGTAGTGAATGCTTGTATTAAACCGAATAAACTCGTTGCGTAACCCCAGTGACGTATCAAGGGAGGGGCGACCGCCCCGAGCGGCACTTCCCGAGGGGCGGCAAATTACTGTCAGGCGGGCGCAGTATGCAAAATTTTGGGTTTTTATGTTTTAAAATGCATTTTTCGCCCCGAGCGGCAAAAAGTATTGGTACGCCTCTGCGTAACCCCATCACTTACATCTCGAAAGAGAGCTGCACGCCCTACAACCAGAAGCGAGGCCCAACGAAATAGTAAGGTATGGTAATTTCCTTTACCATTAGGCAGCGAAATTTAAAAAAAAAAAAAAATACTACTACTTAAGGTCCTTTGAAGACCTCCTCAAACAATTTTTTTTTAACGAAAAAAACGTAGGGATTTTGCCTTTCAACTCCACCAATATCTGCTGGAAATTTCCAATGGATGAGGGTGACGGCAATAAACCATAACCCTATATAGTTTTTTTAAAACTTGGTATTAAAACTACCATTTAAGTCTTCTTTTTTCTCAACTGGATTTGTTTCATTCCAAGTTCGAAGTATCAGATGTTGCTTTTTCCACAAGTTTCAGACAAATTTGCGATGGTTTTCCTACATTTATCAGATTTTTAGTTCCTTTTGAAAACGGTTTTTTTTATCATCCACTCTAACACAGGGTTCAGATTTTTCTTGGAATTAGCACTGTGACTTAGACTAAAAGGATTACAACACTGTTTGAAAAAAAAAAATTAAAAAATAATTTCTTTAACATTTTGAAACCCGAAAAAATATTTAGTTCTACATAGCAGTTGTCACTGAAATACTTTCCAAAGAATGAAACAAAACCTAACTCTACCAGAACCAACAGTAAACTGAAAGGTTGGCTGAAAATACTAGCAAAATTTTTAAAAAAAAACCTTCAATAAATTTGGTTATACATTTTTTCATTAACAAAGGTCAAGGTCAAATATCAGTGAATGAAAATATCTTTAGAATATTAAATGAAAGTCCGATTTAAGAGCTTTACGTTGGTACCAGAATGAGCTCTTAAACTTAATTATAAGCGTTTTAGTGAATCTAAAAAGGGAAAAATTTCGACAATTTCAAAATGCTCATCTCCCAAATTAAGAAAATGTCATCTCCATGTGTCATTTATCACTCGCTTACCATACCCAACAACTGCTGTATTGATTTGACATGGAATGACCCTTGCGTTATAATTTTTTATGTAGTTTCGCGTCACTTCAGCAAAGTTTCGAGTCCCAAACAGTTAGTAAATTATTGTAACGGGTTTATTGGATTTTCGGTCAAAAAAGTCTAGTATAATTCCAGCAGTTGGCATTAAAATGTATTTGCCTTAACTGGACTGAAGGTATTGTAAGACAAAAGCAAATTAGGAAAGGTGAACGTTTCAAACAAAACTACGAGTCAAACTAGTACGGTAGAATAGATAGATTAGACGAGAGTTGTGAAATTAAGAAAGATGTTTGTTTCAGTATATTGCGCACGGTTAGTTTCGGATAACTGATTGAAATTTCTAAGCAGCATAAAAAACTAAATAATGCTTTTCTCAAAATATTTCCTTCCTGGTAATATAAATTAAGTAATGATTGTTCTGCTGAACCTTTTTCCAAAACTGTAAATGACAATGAAGGCTACGTCGTAACACCATTTCCCGATAGATCAGCGAAGGTAATCAACTAATCAACGTTGAGCCTGATCGGTAGTTGGATGGGTGATCATCCTCCGAGTCCGCATAATGTAACGACACGAGGTTAGAAATCTATGCAAAACTGTAGGTCCCCTCCGTCGTACGACAATGTTGCGAAGGAGGTTAAACAACCCTCAAAACGTGATGATCAAAGATATAGAACAAAGTGCCATTTGCGACCTCATTAAAACTAAAATCATTGAAGCTGACGTTACTTTCTTCAGGTGAAAAGGAGCCGGAGATTTCCTAGGAATGGGAAGGTCTTACTCTCATGGCGACTGTTTGCAGCAGTAATCACGTAATGTTCATTCCACAGGACTTGAAAAGCGAGTTGGATAGCAAAACTAAGGTAAATTGCAAATACATTTTTATTATAACTGCCAATACAAAATTGAACAATCAATAGAAATAAAAAAAATATTTTCTTGACAAGAATTACGCTTGTAAACTTTAGATTATAATTTGAACTTTTAATAATACAATGTTTAAATAGGAAATGCCATAAGTATGATATGTCGTTTAAAAAATAACTTTCAGAAGCCATTAATGAAAACAAACCCCATAAATGTGGCTGACTACTGTAGACTCCACGAAATATTCAATCTCATTGCCGAGTTAGTCTAAATTTTTTTATATTTAATTTTGTAAAAATTAGAGGGTTAAGTATTATTTGCGCCTTAAGAAAGACCCCCTGAAATAACTTACTGGGAGCCATAAAAACGAGCGACTATAGTCATTTGGAAAACAGAGCATAAGGAACTCTTAATCCTGAGTTTAGTGCATAGAAATGTAGGTGTCAAAACCTATAAAAGGTCAATATATGCACTAAAGTAGATCTATAGTTTTATGATGATATTTAGTTATAAACTGTAATGCCACCACCGCAACTAAACTAAATATAATAACAACGAGCTATTTTAAAAAGATCCACTGAAGCAAAGCGTCAATTTGATACCCTGAACATTAATTAATCAGTTGACAAGCAATTATATTATAACAGCACGAGTCAAACGGTAAATTGAAACTATTTATCTTTGTAAAGAGCTAAACCCTTTAAAATTAGTTTTATTAAGAAATCAAAGCTACAACTTTTCCAGTAAAGAAATAACTAACTTATCTACTAATACACATGGAAAAAGACGGGTGCTGAAAAATTAACAATAATGAAGCCCTTTAATTTTCACATTTCAAGCAGCTGTTATTCCAATAAAATCTCACCCAATCATTAACTCCATTGACTTAACAGCAAAGGCTCCAACGTTAAATTAATCCGTTATTTTACTAAAATGACTTATTTTGGACAGCATATTAATCCGATACCCAAAGCCATCTGAACAAAGCGGTTATATGCCCACACAATACCGAAATGAAGTTCTAATAAACGCAAGGAGACTATGTAATCCTAATGTGTGTTGATATAATAATTTGCTAACTGAAAGCATTTTGGTAATAGAGTAACTAAAATCAAAAGCATCCTAACTGAAAAAAAAAAAACCTTTTTAATCCGTCTCAAATATAATATCTTCAGCTTTAAAAAACAATTGTTCAAAACTGTCATCAAATGATAGCTTAAGTCTTCTAAAAATGGAAGTCAATTGTATGGTAAAAGTTGGTTTTATGATAAACCGTTCCCAAACTCGTAACAGAAATGGCAAGATTTAAAATATTACTACAAAGTTATAGCATAATGAAAAATACAATAGCACTTTAACCTGGAATGCGTGCGAATACTTTAGTTTCTCTAATATAAACTTGCAGTAAATTTTTTCATTAAAATCAATAATGTCAATCTTTAGACTGATGATACAACATTAATGCTTTTTCTAAACCCCGATTAATCAAGGAAAAATAAAATGTATTTTCGAATTGGTAAAAACTGGCTTCCTAAATATTTCTTAATGTTGTAGTAACGGTCAAAGAAGGTAATTTTTCGGTAGATGCGGTGGCATTACTTCATTATGTACCTGTGGATACAAAATATTAAATGTCGATTTTTTTTTTCCTACATGCAGATTTGTAACGAAGGGGACCTGAACGTGGAGGGTAATAACCCATCCAACGAAAGAAGAGGCTCATCGTCGCTTACCCTCGCTGATCTAACGGGAAACGATGTTGCAACGTGGCTCGCTATGATATCGGGAACCCTGATTATCGGGTTCAGACCTTCGTCTCCTTGTGTAACATTTTCAAGATTTATGCAAGAGATGGAAACCCAAGCCCAAAGACGCAATGAACCTCGTCAGCCAACGACCATATGCGGTAAGTAAGGGTAGGGTATATAACACACACACACACACACCTTATCTCCCTCTGGTCCTAAGTATATATATCACGTCCACTTCATGAATGAGAATAAGTGTGTAAATTTGTTTCAAAATGACCAGTAAAATAGGTCGGGTTAACTTCTCAAACAAACTGCTAACTGTGGAAACTGAACTGACACTTAAAAACCCAAGTGTTAAAACTATGCTTAATAATAATAATTTGAGAAATATGGGAACTAACAAAATGAAAACCACTCACTGCCTCAGAGAAGGGTATTTGTATGATATGTCAGCTAGCATACTACTTCCCTTCTCGTCGAATATCCTCCTGAAGTCTTCTTCGCATTGCAGGATAGCATGCAAAATGTAGTTAATTATATCTTCTGAATGTTCTGTTTTTAGGGCACAACTGAGGGCAGTGTCTCCCTGGGAACAAAGTAATGTGTAAACTTAAGTGAGCAAAAAAAAATATTAGTCACGGATGAAAAAAACCCAAATACAACAATATGGTACACTGATGGGGAAAATACCATTTACATATATGCTACGATATTTCTTTATATCTACACTTGTTGACATACGATACCTGCTTGTTCTTAAGCGACAGGGGTGTATAGAATTTTGAAGCATTTGTTATACCACATATCTTGCACCTCTTTGCTTTGCCGAGCGGAACATCGCAGCACAACCTAATCTCCCTCACTTTCTCCTGAAGACAAAATATGTTCTCGTAAAATTCTGGGCTGTCTTCAGGCTTCGAGTAGACGATCATCAAGCATCTGTATGAATTAAAGGCACGTGTCGTTTAAATTTTGATAAACGGATCCCTGAGATGTCGAGAACAATAACTTTTTCATCGATTACAATACAATTAATATTTCTACTTACGTATCACCATCTTCATCCTTCTTACAGAGGAACTTTGCTGATTTTGAAGAAAGCCTCCTAAAATATTATTTGTAATTAATTTTTTCCATTGTAGGTATTAAGAAGCAATAACCTTAATATATTTTATATATATATATTATATATGCCAAAATGATGTACAACTTTAAAAATGGCTGCCATTTTTTAAACTAATGATTATTCGCTCTTTTCAGCTATAAAGAAGACGTCAAAAAGTTTTGTTGACCAGAATTCTGACCATGTCGGCCAATTTTTGTCCCACAGCGAACAATGATCCTAGTGGCATATTTTGCAACACAGACACAATTTCGTAGGGGACTTTCTAAAAACAAGAATTCGGTTACAAAACTATCACACGTATTGTGGAGAAGCTCAGACATATGGGTCGTGTTAATGACCAGACAAGATGCCATAGTGGACGGAAATCTACTGCAAGAACACCTGACAGGATCTAGGCTGTAAGACGAGAATTACACGCCTCACTAAGAAAGTTAACAGATAGGATTTGTCAGTTGGTGGGAACATTACCTACTACTGTGAAAAGAATCTCGCACCAAGATCTACAAATGTATATGCAAGATACAAATGTTGCAACGTCAAACTGCCAGAAATACGAGAAAGGCGTGATTTTTGTTAGCATTGCTCAGCGGATTGAAAATAATCCAAAGTTTCTGGACAGTATTTTCTTCAGTGACAAGGTTCACGTTCATGTCAGTGGGCATGTCAACAAGCAAAACATGCGATTTGGGACAGTCCAACAACCACATGAACATGCAGCACTACCACTTTCCGTTGGAAAAGTGACAGTTTGGGGTGCCACGGACGTAATGGTATCATTGGGCCATTCTTCTCCGAAAATAAAGCAGGACTGTGTCACTTGTCAACACAAAGATACGCGCACATGTCGAGAAAGAAGTTTTTTACGGCACTGAGGAGAAAGCAAGATATAAACACACAGTAATCTTTCAGCAAGATGGTGCTTCCTCACACATCAAACATTGCTTGGAATTCCCAAGACAACACTTGCCAGGAGCTCGACTGATCTCGCGACATACTGACAATCCAAACTTGGCAGGTTTGCGAACTTCAGTGTCCACGTCCTCTGTCATCCAAAGTAGGAGTGTGCTTGGATCGAATACGTCATGAACTAGTTTTTGTTGGAAACAATCTCAAAATAAAAATTTGATATCTAGATCAAAAGTTGTATATATGAAAATTATTTCACGAAAGTAACAATTTCTGTTCATTTAGTTTCCTTCACTACTAAGTGATCAAAAAAGACTAGTTTCGAAGTTAACGAGCATAATCATTCTTAATTTATAAAGAAGATTCTTTCATCTGTAATCCATACATATGGTGCGGTACGTTTTCCTACGTACACTTTTACTCCGGATATGACACTCTCTATCAAGATATTTTCTTCAATGTTTCTCATATATATATATATATATATCTATCTATCTATATATATATATATATATATATATCTTAGTATCGTCAGTCCGGAATACATGGATGGCGAATTAGAAAAAAATCAACAGTATTGGAAGTGATTTGTTACCTATCTGCTTTTATGGAATCTTGTCTTAAGATTGTAATAATGCTTCAATTTTGTTTCACTCGATCCTGTTTTGAATTCGTTCAGAACGGATTTAGACAAGAGGGGCAAAGTGCTAAAACTCTGGTAGCTTTTCCTTATAAATTTATATGCTGCTCCTACAATTTTCATTTTTCTGCGTGACCTATATATAGTCTCGAACTTATTTATTTCAGTGTTCCTGAGAATGTCATTAGACGAAAGCGCTTGAGCACCATTGTTTCCTTTTTTCTTCGTAGTTATTTTCATCATAAATATTATTCAAGTGTTACTTTCGTGAAGTAATTTTCATATACACTACCAATCAAAAGTTTAAATGCACCTACTAATTTCCAATGTTTTGCTGCTTAGCTCATGACAAACTTCAAATGTAAACTTAACAGGTACTAGAGATGAACTTGCTTACCTGGCTTTCATATTGTATGCTTCAGTGCATCTGCCCTATGCAGTGTGTTTTAACACAGAAGATTCTTCAAAATGTGTTAATTTACGTCTAGCATGCAACCTAAAATTAATGCCATTAGCTCTGCACAAAGGTCCCAAAACAGTTTAAAAGTCTTTACTTGGGTAGTACGTTTCTTCAGGAGTATGTTAATACATGTGTTCAGTTATTAACATGTGCTGCAGGTCTTTACATACAAAATCCTTGCAGAGGAGCTAACTGGGTAGTTTAAGGTATATTTGTGTGTTTCAAAAAGCAAAAATGGGTGACAAAGCTCAGTTAACAACAGAAAAAAGACAGTCGATTGTAACTGAGAAATAAGGGCCAATCACTGAGGCAAATTACAAAGAAATTAAAAGTTTCTGTGAATGCGGTTGCTTGTGCCATTAAACGGTACGAAGAAACTGGTCAAAATAAGGACAGAAAAAGGTCAGGGCGACCAAGAACCACAACAGACTCCTCACAGCAGCTGAAATCAAAGCCCAGCTGAACAACTCCAGAAGTACAACAGTTTCAACATCAACTGTTCAGAGAAGACTAAGAAAAGCAGGATTAAAAGGACGAACTGCAGCAAAGAAACCAATGCTGAGACTCCAGAACAAAAAGAAAAGGCTAGCCTGGACTAAAAAACACCAAAAATGGACTGCTGAGCAGTGGAAATTTGTCTTTGGACTGACGAATCGAAGTTTTTGGATCAAAACGCAGAGCGGGTGAAAGAATGACACAGCAGTGTGTTGTGCCAACAGTGAAGCACGGTGGAGAAAGTGTGATGGTCTGGGGATGTTTTGCAGGGGAGCAAGTTGGAGATCATCACAGTCACTGGAATAGTGAACCAACGTGGCTATCACAGCATTCTACAGCGCCATGCCATGCCATGCCATCTGGACTGAGACTAGTTGGCCAACAGTTCATAATGCAGCAAGACAAGATCCTAAACACACTTCCAAGCTGTCAAAATTACCTGAAGCAGAAAGAACTGCAACGACAGCTCACAGTTATGGAATGGCCAGCACAGTCCCCGGATCTGAACCCCATCGAGCTAGTGTGGTATGAACTGGATCGACGAGTGAAAGCCAAGCAGCCATCCAGTGCTCAGAAGCTCTGGGAACTCTTACAAGAGTGCTGGCAGCAGCTTTCACAAGAGTATCTTTCTCTTGTTGAGCGCATACCTCGAATTTGTTCTGCTGTAATTGCTGCTAGAGGAGGCTATTTTGATGAATCAAACTTAGACTTTGCTTTTGGTAAATTGTCCTGATGTTGCTGTTATTTAAGTTCCCATGTTTGTACTTACATAAGAATTTGTCATGATAACTTAGTTAATAAATAAAAAACTTTAAATTTTTTTTTGAAATTTATGAATATTTCAGGGTGTACTTAAACTTTTGACTGGTAGTGTGTATATATATTCGGCATATTTCGAACTGTCTAAAGGGCAATTTAATTTCAAAGAATGATGAAAGTGATCTATCTGCAAAAATATTAAAATTGTTTTTTTTTTTCCGCAGGTAATATATGTACAGTTGCGCTCATTATTCGTAGGACACTCTTGAGAACAGATAGCGACACCTAGCATATATTTGTTGTGTGTACTACAAACGGTTGTAACATTTTATGAATGATTCTGGGGTTTAGCGCCGATTGGTTGACTCATTGCCAAATGTCTTTAGAACAATTATTTCCATTCATCACTGGTTTACATATTACTAAGGAAACTTAACCTTCGGACGTGATGACTGTCTTCAATGTTCATGGTATTGGCAAGCCTGTCATCCTGAACGAAAGAGCCGTTGGTAGCATTATTGTGCCCTGAACAAATTGATTCATTTAATTTATTTATTTACATTTAATATTGAACATAGATTCAGATATTTTGTTATAACAAAGACAGAGCAAAAACCTGATATATATAAATACATATAGGCGGTTTATGAATGAAAAAGTGTTTTGATGCATATTAATGGACGACAGCCGAATGGATACTACTAGTATGGCAATGTTATATCCGGAGCAAATGCTATTTCTAGATCAGCAACACTGATATAGTAATAGTCGCAGAGAAATATTATTTCGAAACGAAGTATGTTTTGTATTGAGGCCGCATCATAAATGCATATAATTGTTTTATATTAATAAGTTCCATGTTACAACTTAAGTGTTGAACCACTGCAGCTGTCTCTTGGCGGTCTCTCACCTCGAAGGACAGAATTAGAGAAAATAAAACTATTACAGGGATTCATATCAATAAACATAGAGCCATTTAAACAATGATATTTGACAATTTTGCAAAGGTGTTACACATTCATAATTACCATTGTATTTGATATTTTATACATGAACGCAACAAATTTAATATCGTGTTTAGCCACCATTGTGATCTACAGAAACTAAGGCTAACAAAAACCCTAAGATCCACTCTAAGGTTAGCCCGAGAGAAAGGAAAGAGTAGCGGGTTAAGAAGAGAATAAGGGGTTAAGTAAGTAGCAACACCTATCACTCGTGGGTTAATATTCATTCAGAAAAAGATAAAAAGAAAGACTCAACATCATCATCATCCGCCGGCCACTGCCGACAAGTCAGAAAAATAGTCGGAGAGAATAGGAAAGATTGCAGAACGGTCCTCTACTCCATAGCGAGAAATGACTTCCTGCAGTCGATGTGGTACAGAAGCAACATGATTATATACCAGCTTTTGATTCCTCCTCAGCATCTCTCTCACTAAATGTGTTGTAAAAGTTGGTCCGTTGTTCGCTCCTCCGCTGGTTCTCTCACATTTATAATATTGGCCCATATATTCTCAATGGGATTCATATCAGAACCCTTACTTGGCCAATCCAGAAGGTCGATATTTCTTTGCTCAGAGAACCAGCGAGTGACGATCCGTGCTATGTGAATTGGATACCTGTCTTACATAAACATGATTCACTCAGGAAATGGCAGAGCATATGCACGCACAGAAGGAAGCATAACCTTTTCGAAAATTTCTATATACTGGTCTGCAGTAAACCTCTTCTATTTTGGCGAGCTCTCCTACACCATACAGATGAATCCATCCCCACATGTTACATGGCCGGTACATGCTTCCTCATAGATGTGTTCTTGAGTATATCGAGTATTATTATTCCTCCAACAATGAAGACGGCCATGGGATGTGGAGATTCAGGTCTTTTCGTTGGTAAATATAACTCTGCTCCACAAGTCAAGTCCTTTGTCAACATGTTGCTGAGCAAATCGAAGTCTATTTTCTCGATGTTGCTGATTTAACTTCTACTTGATAGCCGGGGTCCGATGGTGTAACCCAGCTTCACGTAGCCGCCGCCTTACTGTCATTGCCGAAAATATCAAGCTGCAATTGTTCCCTTATAGCAACAGCATTGATAAAGGGATGGATTTCGGCAACATCGCAGATCTTCCGCAGCAGTTGTTAGTCGAAGTTTCCCCGTTATGCGGTGATCTCGTAGATTCCCTTCCTCTTACTACCTCTTCAACCATATATAAACAGTTTCTAGAAATTCCAAGTTCTCTTGCAATTTGAATTGGAGACAGCCCGCTCTCTTCTTGCCGATGATTCTTCTCCTTTCAGCAATTTTCTGGTAATAATCCATTCTGCAGGTAGTTGCTTCGATGAGATTCAGGAATAGTGTGAGCTATTCAGTCACCATACCTGTTAACACTGAATAACCTGCAATAGTTTTATTTTCTGTAATTCTCTCCTTTGAGGTGAGAGACCGCCAAGAGTCACAGCTGCAGTGGTTCAACACTTAAGTTGTAACATGGAACTTATTAACATAAAACAATTATATGCATTTATGATGCGGCCTCAATACAAAACATACTTCGTTTCGAAATAATATTTCTTTGCGACTATTACTATATCAGTGTTGCTGATCTAGAAATAGCATTTACTCCAGATATAACAATACCATGCCAGGTAGTATCCATTCAGCTGTCGTCCATTTGCCAATTGGAAGATAGGTAAAATTGGTTATCAGGTTTTTTCACGAGAACAAATTTTTATGGTCAATTTTGATTTGGTTTGCACAAATGTGATATCCGTTTCCTGTGCAAATGCGTAGTTTTCGAGATATCTTCACCTATCTTTAGGTGAAGATATCTCGAAAACTACACATTTTCACAGTAAACGGATATCACATTTGTGCAAAAACTGAAAATTGACTAGAAAAATTTGTTCAATATTTTCGTTTAAACTAACAAAAATATCACGACTTAACCTAACCAATCATCAAGGGCATACAGTTGACCTAACCGGACATTCAATTAACCTAACAGGTTAATATTGGTTATTTCACCTAAATATCTTCTGATCTTTTCGTATTAGGCACTCACTGTCACATTTCTGTCAAGTTAAGGATGAGAGAATAATGCCGTGATTGATAAAAACATCCAATGCTTCGTCTTCATCTAGACCTACACAACGAATCAGGTCCCCAAAGTCGAAATCACACAAACGGCACCAAACTGAATCCAATTAGAATAAAAAAAACTAGCCAGAACTTGAAACAGTAGCCAGAAATAGAAAAAAAAAGTGACAAATTGATCAAGAGTGTATACATACATATCATAAACGCCAAAAAAATAGCAATCATAATTATTATTATTAAAAAAATATTAAGACCAATTTGCATAAGATAAGATGGATATTTTCTTAGTCAGTTTTTAATGGCAATTCAATATATAGTACTTGTTCAACTGCTTGTGGCTGGGAGTAAAATCCAATATTAACCGGAAGATATTCTAAGCAGTGACGTATGAAACCTACAGATACCCATCAATCTGGTAATGTGTAATGTTATTAAAATTTAATATACATCAAAACATTGTTTTTCTATTCATAAACCGCCTATATATATATATATATATACACACTATCAGGTTTTTTCTCTTTATAACAAAATATTTGAATCTATGTTCAATATTAAGTGTAAATAAATCAATTTGGAATTTGCTCAGGGCGCAATAATGCTACCAACAGCTCTGTTCGTTCAGGATGACAGGCTTGCCAATACTATGAACACTTATCACATTCCGAAGGTTTTTTTTTTTTATGACCATTTTTTTTTATTCACTTTGTTAATACAGGGTGTCCCAGAATTAACTATCTATTTCAATGAAATCGGACAAATTTTTAAAAAAAACACTTATTTATGTTTATCATGTTTAATATGTGTTAAAAATGTATAAATTTCTAAATTTTTTTCATAATTTTATTTTCATAATTTTTTCAGTTTTTCATAGTTTTATTTTCATTCTCTTTCAGAACCCTATTAATAATGAATACACAAGAACGCATCTTTGTTGTAACATCCCGTATCAAAGGAATGCAATGTAATGAAATCAGAGAAAAATTTACAAGAAGATTCCACAGAACCGGTCCTACAGACAAAGCGATTCGTGAACTTGTGAACAAATTTAAAAGAACTGGATCCGTACACGACGAGGTGGGAAGAGGACGCCCAAGGACAGCACGTAACAGTACCGAACAGGTACGACAATTGTTTGAGGATGAACCAACAACTTCGGTTAGGGAGGCCGGTCGAAGACTCAACATATCCAAGACAACAGTTCATAGAATCTTGCGTTCGACACTGATGAAAAAGGCTTATCACATTCAAGTACTGCATGCCCTAAATGAAGAGGATTATCCAAATCGAGCAGCAAGGTGTGCAGAAATTGTGGATCAAATCGAAAATGAAAGTTTATTGGATAACATCTTATTCAGTGATGAGGCGACTTTCCACACGTGTGGTAAAGTCAATCGACACAACTGTCGTATCTGGTCTGCTTCAGCAGTTTCTCGAACCACAGCTTCTTGATGATGGCATTCTTGATAATGTTGTGTTTCAACAAGATGGAGCACCATGTCATTATGCTCTAATTGTTCGAGAATACCTCAACAGACGCCTTCCGAATCGGTGGATTGGACGTGGAGGACCTCGACCTTGGCCTCCGCGTTCTCCGGATTTGACACCCCTGGATTTCTTTGCATGGGGTTTCATAAAAACAAAGGTTTATCGCCAAAAGATCAATAGTTTAGCTGAACTTAAAGAACGCATCCAGTTGGCAGTGCGGGAGATAACACCTGAAATGCTTCAAAATGTATTTCGCAGCGCTGAGGATAGATTTGAAATTTGCAGAGATACAGACGGTGCACATGTTGAAACTTCTCAATAAAGTTTTGACTTATGATTTATAAATATTTGTTTTTGTATCATAATTTAGTAATAAACACAAAATTATGTCAGTTTTTATTAAATTTGCCCGATTTCATTGAAATAGATAGTTAATTCTGGGACACCCTGTATATATCCCCTTCTTGATTTATATTTAAGCATTCATTTATGTTTCCTTCGTAATATGTAAACCAGATTGATGAATGGAAATAATTGTGTTTTAAAGACATTTGACAATGAGCCAACCGAACAGCGCTAAACCTCAAAATCATTCATAAAATGTTACAACTGTTTGTAGTACACACAGCGACACCTGGCATATATTTGTCATCTGTTCTCAAGAGTGTCCTACGAATAATGAGCGCAACTGTACATTCCAGACATAACTACTCAACGCATAACAAAGTGATCTATATATAGGCTGACCATACGTACCGTTTGTTTTATATTTCCTGGCCGTCCCGTCGTTTTAATAAAAATGTCAATTTTGTCCCGGTTTATGTACTTACTTTTTCATGAATACAGAATATTACATAACCCCGTCCCTTTTTTGCCATCCCGATGTCCCGTTTTTGTCTCAAGGAAATATGGTCAGCCTATTTATATATCATCCAGAGATTTACAAATAAATCTTACTGCCTTTTAACTAATTAACAACTAAGAAATCAACTGGGTAGCTTGAATGTTTGTCTAAATATTTCCAATTAGCACCTACAACATTTACAGGATTACTCTTTCTATTACTATTTACGTGAAAGAAACTTATTACTTAAATTTTAACCTACCTGAGTGCATGATCGAGGCTATTGGGTTTGCAGCGCGCCTGTATGATGTTTCTAGCATTAGAAGGATCGCAAACATTCTGAAGGCAACATGCAATTCGTATATGTACAGTATATGCAATTCGTAAATGAAAGCATTATGAAAATACAAGCCAATTTCATGTAAATCCATAAAGCTAGTTTTAACAAATCAAATTTCGTTTATACTGAAGCAGTATTATTGTTAATAAAAATAACTTAAATGGTAAGGAAAAGAAAGTAAAGCCCTCTCTCAATAGTAAATAAGGTTATCATGCTGAAAAAACTTTCAATATTAACTTAATCAAACAGGAATGTTTTGCAACCAATCACATTAAGTGATAAATCAACTTAATAACTAAACTGAAAGGGGTGAATGAGAAGTTAGGCTCGAAAAACACATTAGGTTTTAAACCTTTTAAAAAACGTGGGGTATGTTCGAATTAATTCACTATTACGAATTTTATTAACATTTTCCAAGATGCGTGAAAATTAGCTCTGAATGATTATTAATATGGAGTGTATGATTTGTGTGTGTGTTAATGATATTTCATTGACTCTTTTTATGGATGGAGGCGTGGGGGATACGTTGTTAGGATATTAGTGTCGTTGAAATTGTCTGTAGGCCAACTGTAAATTATAAAACTACATCAATCTTTATGGTCTTTCATGTGAATAAAAAGGTAACAGTAGTATGGGGTTAAATTCTTTATCAGATTTTGGGAATATTTTCGTAGTTTGATAAGTTTGGATAAGTAAAATTCGGACGATAGCCTGGAAACTCACCCAACTTAAATTCGTACAAAAATAGCTCTCCACACCATTATAAGAGGCCAAGGCCAAAATTCAAGAGAAACGTTGGTCTGAATGCTCAGAGTTTTGCAAAACATCGAGATTGACAGAGTTTGTTTAATCGGCTGGCGCGTTCCTTTCAAAATAGCGATGAATTGGTGTTGGTTTGCCCGGTTTTTATTTTTTTTTTATTTTTTAAATTGATCAAAATATTGTTAATTCCCAAAAACTAGTAAACAATTTTGTTACACCCTTTACTAATCACAAAGAAATGACAAACAAGATACTTTTTTTTATGCAGGAAGGAGGGGCCAAGGGCGAATGCCCGCAAAAGCGCCCCCCCTCCCTCATAGAAGAGAGCCAAAATCAAAGTCCGAGATGCCTAGACACACTGCATTTGAAAGATGGGAGGTCATAGACAGACAAAGCTGGATTGAAGAAGACCATTCCAGAGTTGACTGGTTGAAAGATCGAAAATACCAATTAACCCCTGCGCATGGGCGGATCTAGGGGGGGGGGGGGGGGGGGGGGGGGTCAGGACCCCCTCAAAATCTTAGGGTACCCTTTTTTCAGCCGTTACAAATAAAAGACAGGTAGGTATGTTTACTGATAAGCCATTAATATTCTGGTCCGTTTGGTCGGACGTGCTCTGTGGAGGGTGCAGCCATATCACTTACGGTAGCATCTTCATCTAATATTGTTAGTTATTAATTTAACTTGCAAGACATTTGAAAAAGACTGATATCTAATAAAACAATAAAATTGGTACTGCACTCGCTCAATGAACCAAGTCATCATTCAAGAAAATGTATACTGTTGTGCCCTTTTTTTTCTCTGGACCCCCCCCCTCACTGAAATGTCTGGATCCGCCCCTGCTGCGTTAGAGTTGGACAGAAAAGGAATGAGAAAGTGTACAATGTCTAGTGCTGCGTGCTCTCCTTTAAAGGGGAAGACATGCAGTTAGTGTTCAGAAGAGCAATGCCCGTCATATTAGCGATAGTAAAGAGTGTGTGTTTGGCAACATTGCGGCAGAGAGATTGAAGACACTCAGTAAGAGACGGGGAATTGACGAGACGAAAAGCCTTTGATTCCACCCGGTCAATTACGGCTGTGTGGGTTGAACCACCCCATGCATAAGAAGTATACTCCATACAGGGGCGAACAAGACCCATGTGCAGAGACAGCAACTGAGTTGGGGGTGAAAAAACTGCTGAGGCAGTACAGCACACAACCTCTTAGAAGCTGTTTTGGGAAGAGTATATGTAATCTTTCCAGGAAAGATCACGAGAAAGGAAACGCCAAGAATGTTAAGAGAAGAGGAAGGATCGAGTTGTGGGTTGTTAAAGGTAAGGGGATAGTCGTGTGGAAGACTGTGACGAGTAGACAGATGGAGGAACTGAGTTTTCTCTGCCCCAATCAGAGATAGCAGAAAGATCAGAGGTCGGGTGTTCCATAGCCGTCCTACGCGAATCATGGAGTGACGTTTTGGGAAGCGGGTGAAGTGAAGAGTAGAATCATCGGCATAGGAGTGAATAGGACAGGAAGTGCGAATTAAAAGATCGCTAATAAATAAAAGGAAAAGAGTAGGCGGCGGGACAAAAACCTGAGGAACACCAGTGTTGATATCTTTAGAAGAACAGAACAGTGACCATTTACAACCGCAGTTATAGATCTGCCAGAAAGGAAATCAGAGATGAAGGCACAGATAGAAGAATAGAAACCGAAGGAGGACAGTTTGGAAATTTAAAGATTTGTGCCAGACCATCAAAAGCTTTTGATATGTATAGCGCAATAGAAAAAAGTTTCACCGAAATCCCGAAAGGAGGATCACCAAGAGTCAGATATGCAAGAAGATCCTCAGTAGAGCGTCCCTTGCGAAACCCATACTGACGATCTGAAAGATTGTGAGTAAAAAGAATCTTCCTATTAAGGATACATTCAAAAACTTTGGAAAGGCAAGAAATAGCTCAAATTTTTAGTTTTTGCAAGATGGTAATGAGATGACTCAGTAATTATAATGCCGTGTGTATGGGTATTAATCATAGTTACAAATTTAAGTCAAGTGGTCCTTACGTTTCAAATCTACTTCGTATTACAAAATGCATTAAAATAAGAAGAGCATGCTTATGCATAAAAAGATTAAAATACAGCAACTTATTTAAAAATAGCAAACATTTATTTCCAGAAGACTTACTTTTTCTTCATTCAGGTACATTGTGAATTCCTCGGGATTAATCTCGTGAATACCATTTAGCATATCCTAAGAAATAAAAGGAGAATAATAATAATAATTCGTGTTCCAAGCCTTAACACTTTACCTCATAGGGGTCGCGTCAGTTTTACAGAGGTAACGGTAGTGATTTTGTTTGACGCACGGTATTAAGTCCGATACTAAAATTCCTACCTTCGGCGTACTTAACAACATGTAAAGTATAGAAGTAATAGTTATTAAACGATAATTAATTTCTGAATAAATTACATTACATCTTAAGACTGAATTTTTTGCTAGTCGAATAACAATAGTTGAAGCTAAAGATGGAATCAATAAAAGTAAAATAAATATACAGTCAATTCCAAAAATAGCTTGACAATTTTATTTCAATACGGTATTGGAATAAAAGTGTAGGACCCTTTTTGAGGCAGATTACACCTATAATTAATTTTAAACTTGGATGTTCCAGATGCAGTCGAAAATTAATGAACGCTCGTGTGGTTCAGGATAGTATTGAAACTAAATTGCTAAAACTATCGTATAACCAAGGCTAATTAAGAGTCATTTCTGAAACAGTTTTTAGGCCTAGGGATTGCAGGCCTTATTTTCAACGATTTTTTAATAATTTAAACTAGGGATTTTACAACAACAACAACAACAACAACAACAACAACAACAACAACCTTTAATTGGTATTAAAGGGTCTGACAGACCCACAGCGTTCCCACTTTAAGCGATCTGCCAAACCTACCCAAATGATTGAGGGTTAAAACAGAAAAAGTAACAATAGGTTACTAATAACAACGGGTGGACAAAGGTGATACAAAGTAGAAACAAAGGAAATACGTACAATCAAATGCTCCTCGGAGTTGTAATTAGAGACTGGAAAAAAACTCTTGTACGATAAGCCATCCTGTTCACGGAAATGAAGTTAGGAAAAAGTATTAGGGGGAAAAAAAAAAAGTCCAATTGACAAAGTTTTAAGCATAGCATCACACAGCTTTGATACCGTTTTTACATCGGAATTCAAGATTTATTTAATACAAATTTGATTTACCGTGGTTAATAAACCGCGTTAGACCAAATTTATTTAGAAGCATCAGTACATTGTCGTTAATAATTTATATTGTTCTTTATAATAATGAATTAACTTAAAATGAGTATCAAGTGAATAAGTTATATAGTGAAAATATTTAAACAATGTAAACATTGAAAAAAAAATATATTACCTATGCCTATGACATTTTAAGCTAAAGTACTAGGCCGTTAAGATGGGTTCACCGCCTAAACACGCCCAAAGCAGTAGTATAAAATTTTCAAAATACGCGATAAACAGCCTGATCTCTAAACCTACCATCGCACACACTCTTATACAACACTGTCATCTTCCATTTTTTCAACACGTTCAAACCACCTTAACGCATTTTCCTCAATTTTTGCTTCCACTGACTTTAGCACACCACATCCGTCCAGAACCACACGATTTCTCACTCTATAATCCAGCACACGCCACATATACTTCTCAAGTTACCCATTTCAACTGTTCTTACCCCCACAATAAATTAGTTATTTTAAGAATGGCATTTGAGAACTTAATCTAGGGTGTTAGTTAGGAAAGAACGTGTCACTGAGGTGGGCAACATTCCACACTAAACTCAACAATTTCCAGAAATACAATCATACTGTTGCGATTGTAAAATTGGGGTTTTATGTCAAAATTTTATTATATTTTATATTGTTAATAAGTGACAAACGCGAGTTAGTTAGGATATAAATTCAAAATGGGCCTCGGATAAATCCCAGGAAAAAAAATACGTGACTGCGCGCGTGTAAACATCCGAATGGGTCTCAACGTGTTTGTACTGGAATACGTGACGTTGTTTTGTTCAACCAATCGGGTGTGAGAAAATACGTCATGTGATGCCACACCTCCATTTCAACAAATACATTCGTAAAAAATCTTAGTTGCGAATAGTACTTGAAATAAAAATAAAAATCATTTAATATTGTCATAGAGGTAACGCGAGTTAATTAAATAATATAAAACAGTTAGGAATTCGTAAAAATCACGATGTAAGTACTTTAAAATTGTTTCCAAGTTCTAGGATCAAATGGAAAACAATAATGATCGTTTTTCCGAGATGAAAATACGACTTTTTTGAGGCAGAGGAGAAAAAGAGCGCAGCGCGTGTGGAGGGTCATTCGGTCAGGCAGTGGAACAATTTGTTATAGAGGGTCGTTCACAGTCCATCGGAAGATCGCATTTTCATTTTAATATTTCCGCTCGTGCCCGTGGGAAATAGGGCCTACTTTTAAGATGAACTTGAGACAGCAACTTAAGTTTGCCAAGTGAGGATATACGAGGGTTCTTTCGAGACTAGGAACCGGAGAAACATCTACCTTTCCCTAGTAAGAGTGAAGCTCCTACACTTTGTGGGGTTATTCTTTTTCTTCTTGAAAAAAGAACTTTACGTATGGGACATTTGTTTCATACGAGTGAGTAAAGCGAATTTTTTTTACTGGATGTCATTGAAAATTGTCCTCGAAAACCTTGAATTAGCCTTGAAATTACTTCTGCTAGTCTGTTATCGACCCTGTAATAAAGGGGAATATATCTTGATGGGAATTCAAATAGGCCTAAGGAAATGGGGAATATGGCCTCGCGCGGGACAAGAATAGGTCTACGGCCCGAGGAAAGAAAGGACCCCCTACGAAGGTCCTAAGGGAAGAATTAAATTGAAAAAGTGTTGATAATCTTTTGAGATGAGAGTAAAGGGGCTAAAAAAAATACTCTTTTCTAACATCAGGATAAGTTTAAAATTAGATCAAGGTGGATTTCTCCAACACAATCTGGAGGTAAATAAAAATTGTAAAATTTCCTCAGTATTGGGGACATCTAAATTAGTCTCTCTTTATCAAATTCAAAGTTTACTAGGGTAAAATGAAATTCAAGGTTTTCAAGTTCGTTATCGACCCTCTATTATTTACGTAACGTAAGAAATCTAATTTAATATCTGAAACTTAAGATTAAATATTAAAACTTTGTTGTGTTTTATAACAACATTGAGTCATAATTGTCATTTAAAAATTCGAGAGAGAGAGAGAGAGACACTTCCATTATTATAAAGCAAGATCATTTTAAAAGGTAAAAACAGTGAAAGTCACCTGGCTGTAGGGACTGTTTCCGCGTTACCAGACATGTATTAATGTCGACACATCCACCCACAAACGGAGCAATAAGCGAGATTAAATACATTGGGATAGGGGGGGGGGGGGGGTCACCCAGGGAGAAACCACGAACCCTTCAACACTTATTTTCCATCATAGTGAAACCATCTTTATTGCACTTAACACCAACATTCTTTCACTACTTCAACTCGCTTCAAAATCATTAAAAATAGACTAAAAAATTCTCGAACCTGCGTCACGTCGTTTCAAAATCAGGGCTCCTATTTACCGATCACGCCACCCAGGAGCCCCGACTCGAAAACCACGCGATGTGGGTTCGAGTCCCAGTAGCTCTTATTTCCACTTTATTGTCTTTTCCCTTTCCATTTTACTGAAGTGTGGTCGCGGGTCGATCCTGAACCGTCGTTCGAACTCTCATAAAGTAGTACTGTGTATATATAATAGAAAACAAAGCACAAACGGACAGAAATAAACGTACTGTAGCCTACCGATTAACTGCATCAACAAAGTAGCTCACCTTTCCTTTGAAGGTTCTAATCCCACACTCAATCTACTTACTGAAGCAATCGCTCAAACTGTTAATAATTCGAACCTGAACAGGCGAAACGCTCTTTGGCGGTGTGAGGGGTCCCTCGAACGAAGGGAAATCAACATTGGAGTCTTTTAGAGGAGATTCCTCCATCATGCTGAGGGTTGGCTGTGGCAACAAAACAAGAAGCAAGGTCAATTGTATCAATTGTTAATTAAAAGGTAATGTAATGGCTGAAGGCAGCTAGCTGCTAGCGTCGACTGCAACAATGTACGACAAAATTATTTGGTTCATAACTTTTCAATCCAACTATTAGTAATGACGCATTTAGTTCTCTCATGGATTAATCAGTTTTCATAACTAAAACTGCAAAGATTTTCTACATTATTTAAAATTATTTAATCAAGCTTGGATGACTACAATGTTCGTAACTACTACTACTACTACTACTACTCTGAATTAACTGCAGCATAACTTTTATTCAGTCTCATTCTCCCTTCTACGAAAGAATATTCCCGTAACTTGACCAACACGGCTCAAATTAATGGGCGCCCGGTAACTCAACGGTCACAGTGGCAGATTCTGAGCGGTGAGGCTCTGGTTCGCTCCCGCGTGCTGGCTCCTGGGTTGGGTTTAGTGGGCCTAAAGGCAACCCCCAGGGCACACACGCCCCTACATCGTGGGGAAATGTGGTTCATGGCTGTTACCTTCGTTACCCGACACTAATGAAAAAGGATGCACTGTCTTTACTATCATATATTTAAGCGGCATAAAATGTGTCCTAAATTTAAAATGCGGATTTGACACAATATTGGAAGCGCAGAACTTTGGTGAAGTATCAAACCTGAAAACGTGTCTCTTCATCTTTCAAATAAATTGCCATTTCATCACGAATAGAGGCTTCGTTTCCTTCAAGAACATTTCGCAACTTAAAAAATTCAGTTTCGGGAAAGCCTTGTGGCTCTGTCTTTGAAGTATTGTTGAGAGTCTGTGGAAGGAAAAATTATTATACTCCTGTGTGTGTGTGAGATAGATAGATAGATAGATAGATAGATAGATAGATATATATATCAGTGGCGTGCTGTCAGGGTAAGCAGGGCATGCGCCGCCTATCCAGTTAAAGGTCAAATTACAAAGTCAGTATATTACTACAGTAATCGAAAACTATCAGGTCATCCCATAAGTAATGTCTTTTTTTACGATAGATTAAGTTTAAACTAGTCCTACTCAGTTTAAGCATAAATTTTCCGAAGGTTATATCTAAGAGGAGATCTATCGTGTTTCGCTACATACTTTACAGACCTTGACCAGTGAAGACTTGTGTTTTGCTTTATGTGAACCCCTCATAAACATGGCGGTATCAGAAGAGCATATCAGGCATTTAATGCTTTACGAGTTCAAAAAAGGGAATAGTGCTACTGAAGCAACGCGAAACATTCAGGACATTTATGGCAACGATATTCTGCGTGTGAGTAAATGTCAAAGATGGTTTCAAAAGCTTAGGAATGGTGACTGCTGTTTGACAGATGCAGCACGCTCTGGATGCCCTGCTGAGTTTGATGATGACCTGCTGTTAGCCGCACTTGAAGAAGACTGTTCAACAACTGTCAAAGAAGAATTGGCCAAGAACTCAATTCATCCCCATCCACCATCCATCGACATTTGCAACAACTCAGGAAAGTGGGTGCCACATGAATTGTCGGTCGACAATCTGAGGGTGCGGGTAAACATTAGCACAGCTCTCCATTCCCGTGAACTCCAAGATCCGTTTTTGCACCGTTTAGTGACTGGTGATTAAAAGTGGATACTGTACCAGAATGCTAAGCGCCGTCGACAGTGGGTTTGTGCCGGAGAACCAGCGACACCACAGCCAAAACCAAATCTTCACCCTCGGAAGGTGTTGCTTAGTGTTTGGTGGGATAAAGGTGGTGTAATACACTTTGAAACCTTACCACACAACCAATCACCGCTCCAGTCTACTGTCAACAACTGGATCGATTGAACACTGCACTAAAAGAAGATACCTTCTTTGGTTAATCGGAAAGGAATCGTGTTCCACCACGACAACGCACGTCTTCCTGCCGCTCGGATCACTTCTGCAGCAAAAATTGAGGAGCTTGGGTGGGAAAAACTTCCACATCCTCCAGACCTTTTGCCTTCAGATTATCATCTCTTCAGGAGTCTGCAAAACTATCTTGACGAGAAACAGTATACTTCTTTAGATGACCTGCACACCAGTCTTTGTACGTTTTTTGCCTCAAAACAGCCTGAATTTTATAAACATGGCATTGAAAAGCTTGTAGGACGTTGGCAGTGTTATTGATTCCGATGGAAAATACAGGGTGTACATAAAGTCAGGATCTATTTTTGTGAAGCACTTGGAAATTATATGGAATTCAATCATAAAATGATAAAGTGGTAACATTTATTAAATAATTAAGAGTAAGATTCGACGTGACGCCCATCAGTATCCCTGCACAGCTCAAATCATTCCGCAGCATTTCTAAACACATTCTGGAGCATTTGCGGGGTTATGTTATCTGCAGCAGTTCGTATACATGTACGTAAGTTTTCAAGACTCGTAATCTTCGTCTGATAGACGTGTGATTTGATAAAGCACCCATGCAAAGAAATCTAAAGGGGTTAAATCTGGTGATCTCGCTGGCCAAGGTCTGTTGCTTCCGCGTCCGATCCAGCGATTTGGAAAACGTTCATTTAGATAATCCTGAACAATTATGGCATAGTGACAAGGAGCACCATCATGTTGATAGATGACAGTACTAACAATCCTATCCCCGTCGTCTATCAACATGATGGTGCTCCTTGTCACTATGCCAAAATTGTTCAGGATTATCTAAATGGACGTTTTCCAAATCGCTAGATCGGACGCGGAAGCAACAGACCTTGGCCAGCGAGATCACCAGATTTAACCCCTTTAGATTTCTTTGCATGGGGCTTTATCAAATCGCACGTCTATCAGACGAAGATTACGAGTCTTGAAAACTTACGTACATGTATACGAACTGCTGCAGATAACATAACCCCGCAAATGCTTCAGAATGTGTTTAGAATTGCTGCGGAACGATTTGAGCTGAGCAGGGATACTGATGGGCGTCACGTCCAATCCTACTCTTAATTATTTAATAAATGTTACCACTTTATCACTTTATGATTGAATTCCATATAATTTCCAAGTGCTTCACAAAAATAGATCCTGACTTTATGTACACCCGGTATATACTAGATTAAAAAGTTTCAGCAGTTTTTTTTTTTGTCCTTCAAATTCCGATCTAAAAAACGACATTACTTATGGGATGACCTGATAATATAAAGTTATGATGCTTGTATAATTGTGTGTGTGTGTATGTGTGTGTGTGTGTTATTTATTTGCAGCTACCGCTTACCCTATGGACACACCCACCTAGGGTTGCCAACTCCATGGTTTGAAAAAAGGACAAGAACATCAATTCCAATATACTGTCTACAGGGTCAGGGAAAGAAGTAAAATTTTATTTATAATTTATTACAATTTATACTGCATGCTTTTTTATCGCATTTTTTCTTAATTAAAGGAAATATTTTTATTGATATACAGATATTGACCCATTGAGTCACGCATTGACAAAATTTATGGTTACTTAATATTTGTTTATTTATTTTTAAATTTATACTTTACTTGATTTTTTTGCAGACTTCAGTAAAAGAGTATCATTTATTTTTTTCTGCAAAAACCAAACAATTATCCCTTAAATTGAAATAAACAAAATGCTCACTTTTTACTAGTTCAACTGAACATCAGTTTCTATCATCACACTGAAAATTCTTTCGCAATATGCGGATGTTCTAGAAATAGATAAAACAAAAGATACTACTTTGAAAATATTCACAAATTTGAAATCACTATGTTTCAATAGCAGGTGCCATTTGCTGCCTGTGTTTGTACAATCCGTAAAAAGTTTAGAACTTGAAATCGTTTCAAAATTGTTTTGAATTAATGAAAGCTCTTCAAAAAGATCATTCATATTTAAATTTAGTTTTTCGTTTAATTTTAAACCTTCAACTACTTCAATAAAGTGCTGATACTGCGGGCATGAATTGTCTATGAAACAAAGATATGATAGTTTTCCATAAATCGTTTTTGTCAAAATCGAACCTCTGTTCTAAATATGTTATTGCAGAATTATAAAATACTTTGAAGTCTTCTATAATCTTTTTATTTTCTGTAGCATCCAAACATTTAAGTGAAGAAATTAACTTAGAAAATGTTACTCAACTCAAGACTTTATAATTATTTCCTTTTAAACAAAAGTTTTGTTACAAAACTGTTGTTTGGAACAAGATTGTTATCAGAAAAGGACAAATGGCGTCCTTTCCGAACTCAATAAAGGACAAGGACAAAAAATCTACAAAAAAGGATTGTCCTTTTCAAAAATGGACGGTTGGCAACCCTACACCCACCGCACGCCACTGATATATATATATGATGAATAAAACCACGAAGGAAAGGAAACACAGAATGGTGCTCAAGTGCTTTCATCTAATGACATCCTCAGGAACACTGAAGTACATAAAGAGTTACAGCCTATATATAGGTTACAGAAAAAAAAAATATATATATCATAAATATTTTTCACGTGTTACTTTCGTGAAATAATTTTCATATATATATATATATATATATATATATATATATATATAATAGTGCCAACAGTGTTGTATGGATGTGAGGCATGAGTGGCGAATGCGAAGGAAAGGAAAAGGGTGGCTGTATTGGAAATGAAATGCTTGAGGATGATCTGTGGGGTGAGGTGGATTGATCATGTGAGAAACATTGATATCCGTGAGAGTCGAAGGAGTCTTGTGGAGAGAGCAGATGAGGGGGTGTTAAAATGGTTTGGGCATATGGAGAGGATGAGTGAGGAGAGGATGCTAAAGAGGATTTACATGTCGGAGGCAGAGGGGAAAAAGAGGGAAGGGTAGACCGAGGAGATGGAAGGATGGGGTAAGGGAGGCTTTGGGTCAGCAGGGCCTGGACGTCTGGGATGGTGAAGGATGCACGCTAGATAGAAAAAAGTGGAGCGATATGGTATATGGGGGGTGATGGGCTGGCAATGTGCCGGCTGAGGGTGTATGAAGCGATCTGGGTAAACCGTGTAGTAGTCTGCGGGGCTGGGCTGTGGATAATGTTGCCCTGCAGCAGATGCATTATTGACATGTCAACTGATGAAGAGAATGTGAATAGGGAGGAGATTGTAGACACCAATCGACCAGGAAAGTACTCCAGTAGGGGGGGACGCTAGACAGAATATAGGGAGTGCTGAAACTCTCGTTTCTCTTGTCACTGTCCTCCTTAGCTGATCTTTTTCAGTGTCTCATCTACCCTGTGAGCAGTCCAGCATGATGTTCAACACACACTTCTCTCCCTATTCCTCATTACATACACATTCATCTTACACATTACATAATCTTTTCAAAATTTAAAAAAAAATGACAACTTCAAGAGCCTCGGAGTCCCCTGGGGAGGGGACCATAAATGTCTCCACCCCTGCCGATATCGGCAACGCAGACCCGGGCAGCGGGGCTGGATCTGCTACCGCCCATTCGAGATGTTATGGACCTGTCTGATTCACTTTTCATAAACTTGTGCAACATTCGTGGCCTTTTCTCAAATTTCATTCTGTTGACCACCACCTCTCCTCCTCTAAACCTCATCATCTTTTCCTCACTGAAACTCGGGTGTCTGGGACGACTGACAGCAACCCCTTTTCTGTACCCTCTTACTTTCTCTATATTCAATTTCACTCCAAAGGTGGATGTTGTGTATATGTATGCAATGACCTAACTTGTTCTCGTATTCCCAAACTCGAATCCTCCGAATTCTATACCCTCTGGCTACGGCTTACATGCCAATCTCAAACTAAATACATCTGCACTGTTTACCTTTCTCCTAATTCTACTGACTATCCAAAATTCTTTGACACTACCCCACTGGAAAAAATAGGTCCTGCTCCAACCAGAGTAGCCTAAACACAACCTAGGCTACGTTGGAGATGGAAGACCTAGGCTAAAGATGAACCAGCCTAGTTATTTGTCCATAAACAGGACTTCCATACTCTTTTGTTAAACAATTACAGCTGAAATGTCAGCTTATTTAACCTAAATTTAATAACCAAAGGGAAATTTATGAACTTCTTACCTTGAAATTTTGTGTGTTTTATTTCTTGACACCAATAATGAAAATTTTTATTCCGGCTTCTTCCGTCTCGCGCCTCCTCCTCCTCCCTGTTATTCTCCTTATTAAGCTTATCCCGATCTTTTTCTTCTTCTTCCCAAAACCATGTTGCCATTTCTAGCTATGGGATCTTTTTTCCTTTTCATCCCATATTTGTTTCTTCGTTGGTGTCTTTTTAATTTTTCTCAGCAAGAGTTCAAGTTCTCCTTCTGATTTATTTTTTATTGTTATTATTTTTTTTAATGTCAATATGGTTTATCCAAGATTAGGTTGGTCTTCCATTTTGATACTCCCAAATTTTCCACACATTGGGGCCAGCCAGAAAGGAAAAATTGCTTGCAATTTTTTTCTTTAATATTTGTTAACCCATCTTAGATTACCTATAATTTATGTTTTATTTGTTATTCCATTTTTGTTTTTCCTCACTTTTTAATATAAAAAGTGTAGCATTTTATAAAGTCCTCACTCTTTCCAAAATGAAAGGGTGTTGCATTTTAATTTATTTTCCACAGGAAATATTACAATACTCCAGCCCTTATCTTTTGTTGTAACATCTGCCTAGCTTGTAGAGCAGTTGAACGTTGTGGTCTACTATTTGTAGTATAGGTTATTGTAGTAGTAGGACTAGTTACATCATTTATTGAACAGGTTAGGTTTGGTATAGTTTGGGTCAAATTTTGATCATCATCAGAATCTATTACACAGGTCAACAAAAAAAAATTTTTTTTTCGTTGCCAAGGAAATTCGTACGAATTTAGGGTATTTGGGGTTGCTGAATTCCAAAATGAAAGTAGTTTTTTCCGATTTGGCTCTAGTTCTTGAGATAATGAATACCCTCAATTAACAGGAAACGTAACCATAACGCGTGCATATGGGAAACTACCGGAACATTCTAGATGGTGAGACCGAATAAAATGCCATTATGTATTTCATGTGTTTACTTTTGTATGATTTGAGACAATTTCAATGCGATTTGTAAGTAGGCTCCGCCTGAACATTAAATTTTTTGCATTTTAAGTGTTTCAATGGGTACCAATTATCTCATAAATTAGAGCCAATCTAGCAAAACCGATGTCATATTCGGAATCAGCACCACAAAGTTACCCCAAAATCACTCTAATATGATTGGCAATAAAATGAGTGTTGACCAGTGTTATAGATTCATCTTCATGATCATTTTTGTTAACAGTAGTTGGTCCTACTTCTAGGGGGTATAAGAGTGATACATCTCTTATAGTTTCACCTGAAGCAGTTTTAAGTTTTACAACTCTGGTTAATCCATCTTCCCCAGTTTTTAGTTCTAAAACTCTACCTAATGGCCAACACTGTCTTGGTGTATTTTGTCTAATTAGAACTACATCTCCTACCCTGATTTCATTAACGCAGTCTTTGTTTTGTATATATTTATGCCTCTCTCTCAACCCAACAAGGTATTCATCACTCCATTGCTTTTTAAATTTTGTTTTTATATTTGTTATTTGTGATAATCTATTTTGCAAATCATCATGATTATCACTCCAAAGTGGATCATCCAAGGAGATATTGTAATCAGGTAGAAGGTTAATGACTTCTCCCTTAATCAAATGATTTGGGGTGAGAGGCTCTACATCAGTGGTGCACAAACTTTTTTGATGTGAGGTCCAAGCGAAGAAAATAACTAAATGTATTAGCCTACTTACTTTCCATCTAAGTCATAAATTGGGTCACTTTTATATTCTAACTTTTTCATTGAATTGAAAAGACCTGTGGGGGACGCATTTGGCCCGTGGGCCAGGGTTTGTGCATCACTGCTCTACATCATTAATATTATCCCCTACATAAGTAAGAGGTCTGTTATTGACAACATTCTCAATTTCACTAATGAGAGTGAGAAGTTCAAAGAATTCAATTTGTTTTTTACCTATTGATTTCTTTAGGCAATTCTTTATTGTTTGGATATTCCTTTTCCAGATTGCTCCATACCATGGTGATGCAACAGGGATGTATTTCCATTTTAGTTTGTAGATATGTTATGGTATGTGAATTTTGTAATATGTCATTTATTTGGTTTTCACCAGCCTTGAAATATGTTGCATTATCTGTCCAAACAATTTTGGGCACAGAATGCTTAGCACAAAATCTTCTAGAGCTATAGACAAATGATTCTGCGGAGAGATTACTCACTATGTCTAAGCTGACTGCTCTAGAAGATGAACATGTGTAAAGTATGATGTACATTTTTTGTTCTGTTGTTCCTAGACCAACAGTCAAACTTCCTGCATAGTCTATGCCAACTGTTTCAAAAGGCCTATTAAAGGTGACTTTCTCTGTTGGCAAATCAGGAGGATTGGACTTCCTGAAAGATCTGGAATGAATCCTTTTGCAGGTGACACAGTTATTCAAAACTGTCTTTACAGTCATTCTGCCTTTGGGTATCCAATACAACTTTCTAATGGCATTTAATGTTTGTGGAACACCAATGTGATAAAGTTCATTGTGTTTCTCTCTAATAATTAGGGTTGTAATGTGATGGAACCTAGGAAGAAGAAGGGGTTGTTTACTGTTATATGTGATTTGTTTAATCTACCCTTACATCTTAATAAGCCATCTTTGTCAATGTAAAGATTCAAGTTTATTACCACAGAGGGTACTTTGTTCATTTGTTTACCAATTGTTAGAAAACCTATTTCATTTTTGTATTCCATTTGTTGTATGTGGTTAATCCAATATTTGGTAGCTAGACTTGTATACATTTCATTATCATTATTTCTTTGTTTATTTATTTTCTTTAAACAGTTGTGAATGAATCTGAGACAAGTTTGCCAGTCAGAATAATTGTTATAATCTAATAGTGGCTCAACTTTATTTGTAGTTATCATGTTAAGCTTTACATTAATTTGTTCTGCTGGCCACATTGTTTCATCCTGAATGAATTCAGGTCCATGAAACCAATTTTTGTTGGATTTTAGTAATTTACAAGATAATCCTCTTGTAAGAAAGTCTGCAGGATTTTGTTTTGTTGGAATGTATCTGAAAGTTATGTCCAAATTTTGTCTAGCTTCTTTAATGTCTCTTAATCTGTTACGGACAAAGATGTTTTTTGAGTTTAACTCATCAGAGTTGATCCATGCCAAGCAGATTTGACTGTTAAGCCAAATATATGTATTTGTGATGTTTACATCATGGTAGACTTCATGGAGAAATCCTGTTATTTTTACAGCTAGATAACCTGCAAGTAATTCAAGCTGAGGAATAGTTTTCTTTTGTTTTAAGGGTGTTACTTTCCCCGTGGCATAGATCAAATGGCTGCCATCCTCACCTACAAGGTAAGCGCAACAGCCATACACCTTTTCACTGGCATCACCAAATACATGCAAGGTTTAAGGTGTATCTCTGTGTCCACAAACTCTGGGAATATTTATGTTTTGTAGTTTATTGAGATCTTTAGCTAACCTTTTCCAGCTATCTTGTTGTTTATTGGTTATAGGATCATCCCAGTCTACTTTCTGTTTCCAAAATTCTTGTAAAAGAACCCTGGATCTGATAGTAGAAGGAAGGAGTATACCCACAGGATCAAATATTTTTTGAACTTTCGGATAAGATCTTTCTTTTTGTGTTAGCTGTTGTATCTAAGGTGTAGCCTTTTGTGCAGTGTGAGTCATGAACTTTAGAATCTGAGTTCAAAGCCCAGATCATACCTAATGTTTTCACCCTGTTTGTTGGTTCTGTCAATCCTTTGTCTCCCGATTTTATTTTTTGATTTAGTCTCTCATTATTTGTGATCCACTCTCTTAATTCAAAATTACCTTCTTTCATTATCTGCTTTTATATAAACTTCATTTAATTCTGACTCAGTTTTGGTTGATCCTACAAGGTTATCTACATAGAAGTGATCTTTCAAGAACTGAACAGTTAAATCATTTTCATCATACAAATTTAAGTGATGTTTGATGGTTAAAGCCAGTAAACTAGGACTTGCATTTGCTCCAAACAAAACCACATTAAATTTAAATGTTTTAAACCCTTTATTTAAGTCATATGGATCATTAAACCACAAGAATCTTAGTTGATCTTTGTCATAGTCATTTTTCAGATGAATTCTCAAAAAAGCTTTGCTTATATCACTTTGAACTGCATAGTCATCTAATCTAAATCTTAGGAGGATTTTTTACAAGGTCTGAAATAAGATTAGGCCCCTCTATGAGACAGTCATTCAAGCTATGCTTATTGCCATCTTTAAGACTACAGTTATACACAACTCTAAGTTTTGTTGTGGGTGCATCCTTTCTATAGACTCCTGTGTGAGTAAGATAATGGCAGTTGTCTTCTTTAAAGGGGTGATCTTTAACTTCCTCAATGAAGCCTTTTTCTAACTGGTCCTTGAAAACATCATCATACATTTTAATTCTATTGTCATTTTTTAATCTTTTCATCAAATTATAGAGATGACCTTTAGCTACCTTTAGAGTATCATTTAATTTTGGACTATTGATCTTCCAAGGTAGTTCAACTGAATAATGGCCATTTTCATACATGATGGTATTTTCAAAATTTTCAACCATTAATTGATTTTTATCTGTATGATCACCATCTTGCACCCCCACTGACTCTAATAGCCAGAGCTGTTGTACACCTTTATCAAATTCTTCAGTTGTTAATGATTTATTTAATATTTCAGTATTTATGTCATTATTTGAGTTGTGTAAGACCTTGTCATAATAGGGCGAGTTTGTGATAGGCCCAACATTATGGATTTATTTCTTACTTCTCATCCTTCTTACTCTGTGAAACTTTTCTCCCTGTTGGGCTCCTCCGATCACAATATTATATCTATTTCCTGTCCAATCACTCCAATTTGGCCTCTGGATCCTCGCAAGAGGAGATGCCTTTGGCAAATTTGGTGCCGCTGATTGGGAGGCCTTAGGCAGTACTTCTGTGATTTACCATGGAATGATTACTGCTTCCGTAGTTGAGGCCCTTCTGGGTGTGCAGAGTGCATCACAGAGGTGATTCTTTCGGGCATGGAGGCATACATTTCACATTCTATTCCTACTACTAATGCTAAAAAACCTTGGTTTAACTATTTTTCTAATGCTATACGCAACAGAGAGGAGGCTTTCAGAAGGTACCATCGCCATCGAACTCCTGACTCTCACAGCTTATGTTTCTGCCCAGAATCATGCAAAATCTGTTCTTTGACTCGCCAAAAATTCCTTCATCCGACAAAAATGTGAAAATCTATCCAATTCTAATTCTTCTTGCTCTTTCTGGCATTTAGCTAAGAACCTCTTGAACAACTTTACTTCCTCTTCTTTCCCTCCTCTTTTACATTCCGATGGTACAGTTGCCATCTCTTCTCCTGACAAAGCTGAACTCCTTGCTCAAACTTTCGCTTACAATTCAACCCTGGATGATTTGGTGCTGTCCCTCCATCTCCTCCGCCCTCTGACTTTATTATGTCAGAAATTAGAATCTCTTCTAAAGATGTTTTTACTGCCCTATCTGGGCTCAACGCTAAGAAGGCGTATGGTCCTGATGGTGTTCCTCCTGTTCTCAAGAACTGTGCTTCTGTGCTGACACCCTGCCTAGGCAAACTCTTTCGTCTTTGTCTTTCATCTGGTACTTTTCCTTCCTGCTGGAAATTCGCTTTCATTCAGCCTGTCCCAAAGAAGGGTGACCACTCTCAACCCTCCAACTATCATCCAATTGCTTTGATTTCTTGCCTTTCAAAAGGTTTTGAATCTATCCTTAATAGGAAGATTCTTAAATACCTCTCTTCTCACAATCTTCTTTCAGATCATCAATATGGATTCCGCAAGGGACACTCTACTGGCGATCTTCTCGTATATCTCTCTGACTCTTGGTTATCTTCCTTTCAGGATTTCGGTGAAACTCTCACTATTGCGCTAGACATATCGAAAACTTTTGATAGAGTCTGGCATAAATCTTTAATTTCTAAACTGCCCTCCTTCAGTTTCTATCCTTTCTATCTTCTCCTATCTCTAATTTCCTTTCTGGCCGATCTATAGCTGCAGTTGTAGATGGCCACTGCTCTTCTCCTAAAGCTATTAACAGTGGTGTTCCTCAGGGTTCTGTCCTGCCACCCACTCTTTTCCTTTAATTTATTAATGATCTTTTAATTCGCACTTCCTGTCCTATTCACTCCTATGTCGATGATTCCACTCTTTACTTCTCCACCCACTTTCCAAAGCGTCCCTCACAGCAGTCGCTTAATGATTCACATAGGACAGCTATGGGACACCTGACCTCTGATCTTTCTGCTATATCTGATTGGGGGAGAGAAAACCTTGTGGCTTTCAATGCCTCAAACTCAGTTCCTCCATCTGTCTACTAGTCACACAATCTTCCACATGACTATCCCATTACCTTCAACAACACACAACTCAATCCTTCTTTTAACATTCTTGGCATTTCCTTTTCTCGTGATCTTTCCTGGAAAGATCGCATATAGTCTCTTTCTAAAACTACTTCTAAGAGGTTAGGTGTGCCTCTATGACAGGAGGAAAGATGGACCTTCATTTTGGCTCTCTTCTTCTATGGGAGGGGGCACTTTTGCGGGCATTTGCCCTTGGCCCCTTTCCTGCATAAAAAAAAAATGTGAGCGATTAAGGATTGTTTCTGATGCAACCTCACTATGGTGTTAGAGTGCATTTGGATATATATATATATCCCCGCAAGGGGGTTCTAAGCTCGTGCTCTTGAGTGCTCTTTGTGCTTGTTCCTGGAGGTTTCACGTGCGCCCTCCCGGCCCTAGCACCCAAGGATGATGGGGCTCGACCCTGCAGTCCTTGTCATCCTTGGTCTTTTTCCACTTCGACTGTCCCCTCCACCCTTTCTTTTTCCTCTGTCTTTCCTCTCACTTTTTCTTTGTTTTTCCGCTGAGATATGCCCTTTAAATAGAGGCGAATCGGTTCTTCCTGAACTAAAAAAAAAAAAAAAAAATATATATATATATATATGGGAATGAACTCAGAATGGTCCCCTGAGTTTTTTATGATACACACAGACAGTGCATGGAACAAGGAACTCTTCTGGGATAATTAAATCCACTATAGTCCGAATAAGTAATGGTAAATGACAAATACCATAGTTTTCTTTTTCATGATGCTAGCCCGACGTGGGCACGGGTCACTCGCAAAGAGGTCCCATAAATATAGCTTCCCTCACCAGCTATCTGCAAAGCAGACAGGATCCAGCTTTGGGACATGGATCTAGGGTTTAAAGCACCTAGCCATGCTACATTAGAACCTCAATATAAGCAAAAGACTCGCTGCCTTCACGTCAGATTGAATGCATCAAAGAAAAAGAAAAAGGGGTAACTATATTTTAAGCCAAAAACCAAAACTTAAACCTCAACTGGCAGAATTGAGCGTCCACTTTTCAAGGCACATAACATGTCCGTTTCAAGATGGGAATGAACTCAGAATGGTCCCCTGAGTGAAGGCAGCGAGTCTTCTGCTTATATTGAGGTTCTAAATGTAGCATGGCTAGGTGCTTTAAACCCTAGATCCATGTCCCAAAGCTGGATCCTGTCTGCTTTGCAGATAGCTGGTGAGGGAAGCTATATTTATGGGACCTCTTTGCGAGTGACCCGTTGCCCACGTCGGGCTAGCATCATGAAAAAGAAAAACTGGTATTTGTCATTTACCATTACTTATTCGGACTATAGTGGATTTAATTATCCCAGAAGAGTTCCTTGTTCCATGCACTGTCTGTGTGTATCATATATATATTACAGTAAGATTGTGAAACCAATGATTTCATGAAATCCCTGAAATTTTCAGTAATTTCACGTAATTACTGTTTCACTCATGGACTTTAGGAAGTCACTGAAATATTTAGGAATTCAACGAAATCCCTGCAATAAGCTACCAGGGATTTCATGAAATTACCGAGGTATAAGTATGCAGAAAACGCATCGCAGGAATCACTATTTTATTCATCCAAACAAACCAGTTATACCATGATACAAAACTGACAAAAGGTGGATAATGAAAAGATCATAAAATTTGATTAAACAATGTTCATTTGTTAGCACAAGTGAGGCTTAGGTTAGGTCACCCAGACATCTGAATCAAAATGATTCAAATCTGAAAAAAAGTCTGAAAATGTGAAAATGCTGAAAGTTCAGAGATTTTGTGAAATTCCTAAATATTTCAGCAACTTCCTTTAGTCTCTGAGTGAAACTAATTATGCGAAATTACTTCAGGGATTTCATAAAACCACTAGATTTGCAATCTTACTGTAACATATATATATATAGATTAATGATAAATATGAAGTTAATAAATTATGGAGTAAGAAGTGAGGAAGATGGAGTGAAAGAAAGGAAGGAAGGAATTACTAAAGTTGTACTAGAAATACATCCCTCAACCTTGTTGCGAAAAGTAACTGTGGATGAGGTTGGAGTGGTATCTTATCCCCAGTGGTGGGCCCCATATATCTTTGCATGTGTAATTGATTTAAGTGTCTTCAGTCCCTAGTTCAAGCGTCGTGCCCACCCCATGGAGAATGGAAAATAAATTCTTAGATAATGTATACAATGATTAAGTTCAATAAAAACTCACATTTATGATGCTGATGATTAAATCCTCCGATTCTTTTAGATTTTCATCAAAGATAGTGCACGGAGTGGTATCAATTTCATCCTTCACAAAAAAAAGCATTTAAAATATACAGTGGCAATTAATTTGGGAGGTTTACAAAGTTTAATAGCGAACGAGTACTGTACTGCTTAGATGACTCGTAAGCGGGATAAAAAAAACTCTTATCAAAAGTCAGTTGTCATTAGTTATTAAGCGTAGCACAAATACAGCCATGGCTTTCAAACAAACTGCGACACCTGAATTTTGTATCATTTTGGTTTGTGCCTCATTTAAAGCCTCAATTCTCAGCCTAACTCACTCAAATGCTTTCCAAACTGTGGTGAGCGTAGAACCTCTGTTGGAAGGAGGGCATAACACGTAAAAATTGCTTAAAAAAAAAAAATCATCCTTAATGCTACTTCACACTGATTATGGTACCAATAAATTTCACTCCATGAATGTCATTTGCAGTTGAAGTAAGGGGAACATGAAGAATTTAATTGAATTTGAAGGGGTTAGATGAAAAGGTTGGGAAACGCTGTCCCAATTTAACCTAACCTACGCTATAGCGTAAATTTTTATCAAACTTAAAATTTCAAAATATTGAGTCCATATTTATCGCTACACTACAAATATCACTGTTTGCACGTGACAGACTATTCGCTTCAACTCATCGTGCATTACGGAAACAAAAAAGTACTGAAGCCCGAGTATCAATATTTTACATTAAATTCTGATACAGTATGGGAGAGTAAATAATCATTGCAATTTCACAAAATGTTTCATCCTTTTAATCACTGAAATACTAATAAATAATGTTAAATTAAATTTAAACGATTATTAAGCGAGGACTACCAGCTTATCTAATAAACACAGATCAGCTAAAGATTAAAGTAAACAGCATTTCCATACATATATAGGGTTTAAAAAGAATCACAGTGAAAAAACAATAATTCACGTACGTACGTACGTACGTGTGTGTGCGATTATTATTGTTGTTAAACTATACGAGAAGTTATGAAATGCATACAAATTCACACACTTAACTATACAAATTAAAAACATTTCTCGTGTCCTGCATAACATACATGCCGATGAACTGCAGTGTGTACTCCACAGACAAGAGAGAATTTTCAACAATTTCTTTAACTCACTCTCATCTTTCATTTTAATAGTTACAGTTACTATCCTGTTTTAACCATTATTGTATTAAATACAATAAAGCTTGAAACTGATTGCAAAGGCGCTTTTCTGAACACTAGATATTGAGAGAGACACTGAAGAGGGAACTTTCATGAAACTGAATATCATACTTTTAAGTAATAAAATCTAATATGACACTAATGAAATCATAATTCTTTTTTAATTATCGACAAAAATAAATAAATAAAATAAGAAGTCTTTTCACTTAATATCGACCACAAGAGTTTGAAATCTGAAACTGAGAATTTCAAAGAAGGTTTAATTAAGTACGAGTATAGGCGAAAGCACTTCGTGTACTAAGAAAAGCATCTTAAAGAATACCTTCATGAGTGGAGAAATGCTCTGCGGCGGTGAAATAGACTGAAAGGATTCAAAGCCATTGTTCCCAAAATCATACAAAGAAGAGTCGTTAGTATGAAGAGTCATTGGCCCTCCCGACTCATTATCATTAAATATCATCTGATGTAGGGAAATTCCATTTATTATATTTGGTTACAAAAAAACTTTAAAATATTGAGACATCACCTCTTCTCAACAAAACCTCTAAATTTCTTACGATAAATTACCTCAAAATATTAAAGCACTGTATTAAATTCTTAATGATTTGTGACTCGTAGATCTACTCATATAATTGAAATTACCTCAGTTTGATATCCAAAGGAATCTGGGTTGAAATTTAACGGAAAATTACTCGTATAAAATGGAGATGACAAATTACAAGCAGATTCGGAAGATAACTGATTATCATTGGTATAACCATCCATATTTGACTGAATGGCATTGTAACCATCGGGGAAAGTTTCACAACTCGGTGATTGCTGCTATAAAAAAAAAAAAAAAAAAAAAAATTAGGCATTGCCATTAACGTTGAGTGTAGGTTCAAATTATTATTTCTGCCTTTTCTTATACTTGGACGTAAACATTTAAAAAATGCAACAATGATTGGCCAGTATCAACCAATTGCGACTTATTCTTCGTAATCATGTTTTCGCATATAAAATTTGTTTTATCATTGTATATATATTCCAACGAAATGGCGTTTGAAAATATTTGTCGCTTTACAGAAGTCTCCGCCTATGGAGGCAGGGCCTAAATCTGTTGCAAAGGTGAATTCAAAACATTGGGTTAGAAATTATGAATTGTCCAATCATGGACCATGTTTTATTTGTTCCAAAGGCTGACCAATCAGAGGAAAGAAAAATATCTTTACACCTTCAATCTTGTGCTATTTGATTAGAACATATATACAACAGTTTTATTATACTGCAAAATTTATTAAAACCTAATCAATTAGAAAGTGACAGTGAGTTTGGGAAAAGTGTAAAACATAGACTTATATAAACTGATAAACAAGAACTAGGTTGGAATGACATCAATGTCCCACTCCTTTGTTTGTGACCTTGACCTTTGGTGTAAAAACCAGTCTTGCTTACGACACATCATCTTGTGATAATCTCTCTCTGTGTGTGTGTGTGTGTGTGTGTGTGTGTGTGTGTGTGTGTGTGTGTGAAAAATTTATGGTGTGTAACTCCATTTGACCTTTGATCCCTATTTGTGATCTTTATCTTTGATGCAGAGACCTCAGCCTTGCTCAGAACACACCATCTAATGATCATCCATGTGTGTGTTTTGTTTCATCAATAGTTATAGCATGGACCTCCATTTGACCGTTAATGCAGTAACCCAATTTTTTGCTTATGACACATTGTCAATTCGTGTGTGTGTGTGTGTGTGTGTGTGTGTGTGTGTGTGTGTGTGTGTGTGTGTGTGTGTGGTTTCTTTAATTTATGTGGAGTGTATGGTATGGAAACAATTTAAGAGAGTTGGGAATAATCAAATTAAATTGGCCTATCAATCTGTACAATAACCAACTATACACGCGTGACCTAATACTTATTGATACCAAATCCTATCTAAAATGGAAGGAACAGGTCTCAATAAACCTGCATCTAGTTCGAGATTTCACAAAATTAATAGCAATTTCGTAATCCCTTACTAGTTAAAAGGAAATCACCACAAGGTTGTATTCAGATTAATCTTGTCTCTATACACTTTGGGCTGGTTTGTTCTTTATCTAATGTACAGTTTTTGTATAGGCTACTGAAATTTAGATTTTCTATTGTAACTACAGTACAAGTGATTTTCACACATTTTGAGTAATGATGATTCAATCATTCAAAGTTCATACGCAAACCTACTGCATTTCTAAGGCAGGCATTATATTTTCCACGAGTAAACTATAGTTGAAAAGAGTACACCTTATATATAGCACTTAATGTTATCTCATCAGACTTATAGCCATAGGATCGACACTAAAATACTAACAACCTAATCTTACCTAATGTAACCAAACCCACACTAATCTAATCCACAATATACTCGTCAATATTTGTCAAGACGTCCAAATGTCGTAATCCTGATTTTGTCTGGTATAAAATACGCTATGTTAAAATATACAAAATGTATATAATTTAATTGCTCTTTAGGAATTTAATGACCTTCCATTAGTGTTGTCTATCATAATTTTACCTACTATCACTCACAAAAATTCCATATTGAAAATAAAACGTACAACCTTATTTCACTTTTCTATACTTTTTACGACAACCTACAGTAACAACCAGTTTCTAAGTTTCAGCAAAGCTACAAATTTATACTTACAAATTCAAGAAAATCAAATACTGGTGGCGAGTTAACATTTTCACAAGTAGGAGGCACAAAAAAGTTTTGTTGTTGGTTGTTTGGGGCAAGAGGCTATTTAAAAAAAAAAATGTAAATAAAAATGAGGAAATTAGGATAAAAATCATGAAAAAGAAAAAACAACTATGAAGGAAACCTTAAAGAAAATAAGACTATTTAGTTGGTCTTAATGAATGGCACAAGATTCATTCTTGCACAAAACAAGAAAAGCAAAAAACTAGTAAAAGAAAACTAACTCAACTCCCTGAGAGAACTTGTATCGTGCAATCAATTCATTAGGAAACCTGTCTTTCATTAACTAGAAATTAGGGATGTACCGATATCGCTTTTTAGCCGATGACCGATACCGATAATTAAAAACAGTATCGGCTGATAACTGATACCAATATCCAGCTAGGGTTTATTAGTTTGTCATATTTTTGTAACATTCATAATTTATTTTGTGTTGAAAATTTGGCAACAAAGCAATAATCCTTTTCATTAAAGATGGCAACACTGCATTAGATGTCATAATTTTGTTTGTTATACAATTGGACTGCAGGCCTATGTTGGGCTTAGTAAATGTGTTTTTAACCAGCTAGCTAGGTTAATATTGTAAGCTATGACTCAAGATAGTTTTTTGGTTTTCTAGGCTTTATACCTATTTCTCAAAGGATTGTAAACATTGCCAGTGCTGCTAGAAATTGGCTCGGCTCTCTCCTGAACATAGAGCAGCTGCTATTTTTACATGAAAACTTAACCCTTGTGAAAGAATAACGAGTTATGTGAAGTGATAAAACATTGGAAATTTCATCCTCTAAATAGTCTTTTATTCATAATTTTGGGAAAATCGTACTTTTGAAATATCGGCTGATACCGATATGGATAAAAATCTACCGATTTCACCGATACTGATATATCGGTACATCCCTACTAGAAACACAAAATGGCTCTCAATATTGGTCTAAAGTAACAAAGACATCTTATCTACTTGAGGCCATGTAAGACTGGGCTATCTGACCAGCTAGTACAACCAAATTAAAGTAAAATGGTTACTGTAACCTACCACTATGGAAAATTGGCCAATAGGTTACTTTAATGAAAATTATGCATGGAGAGCACCAGACATGGGGTCTATTACTGGGTTTCTATTACTATTACTTTTGATTTCTTCTATTACTATTACTTTATTTTTCATCTATTACTATTACTTTTGTATGTTGGGTACTTCACTCATTTGAAAAGGAGCTTTATGTCTATTTAAATGCAATTAGAAGCACCATGTTAACAAATATTTGTTTCAACCAAATCATTACAATTTCAGAAACTGTAGGTCTTGATAAATTTTACTTTATTATTCAAAGGGAAAATTTGCCAAAATATTAGTTCACATACATGTTTATTTTAGTTTAGAGTAGATTTAGTTCATTTTTTTTAGTTCTTTGTTCACACAATATGTCCATTGCCACTATAATAGAAAAGTAATAGACTATTATCTATTACTATTACAGCCAAAAAATTATGATCTATTAGTATTACTTGAAAAATCCTATTACTATTACCCCATGTCTGGAGAGCACCTAACTTTTGGTTTGTACATAATCTGTAAACTGGTTTGACCTTATATCATACCATATCTGTCTGACAAGTACGCAAACATGAGCTTCCACTAAGAAAATCTTAAAAACTTACATAAAAATATGTTGGGTCAGACTCCTGGTCAGTAAGTCCTCGTTTCAAATACTTGCTTTCGTCGTCCTCCTCCTCCTCCTCCTCCTCCTCCTCTTCACTGGTTTCCCCAACAGGCTCCAAGTTTGAAGAAACACCTTTATTTGAAACTGAGTCCTCATTATCTGTGTTTGTAACCTCAGAGTTTTCACTGTCTGAATCTTCCCCATTTGAATCTTGTTTCCCTTCTAATTCAGAAACTGATTTAGTAACACTGTTTTCTTTTTCATCTTTTATTTCAGATGAAGCAGGATCAGTTTTAGACAAATCATCATTTTCTTCTGTGACAATTTCTACACTGGTCTCTCTTTCCTCATTGTGCACTTCAATGGAGAGAGTTTTACTCTGAAAGTAACAAACTATGATTAACCAAATGGATGAACAGTAGGTTACACCTAGACACCTAGTAACATAACATAATGCAATGATATGTGTGAGTTAACACAAAATTATAGCAGCATTAACATGAAATAATGAGCAATGATTTAAGCTATGCCCACATTAAATATTAAGTACGGATATGCTAGAAAAATGCTATACTATACTGTACTGTACTATTTAAAACTAAAGACTAGACACACGAGGTTCCTCCCAAATTCAAAACAATCCTATTTTTAATATACTTTCAGTAGCTACTTCCCTATAGGACTGTATCAGTCCTACCCTAATAATAGTAAAGTAATTATTTAGAATTAGAATGAGCTAAAAGAGCCAGAGTTATCATATTATAAGTTGAGAGTAGAAATTTCCTGTTCAGAGAATGTCATTTTCTTGGTTCAGCTTCCTCAAAAGTTTACCAAAAGTGTAGCAAGATCTAGTAGGTAGCAAAATCTAGGTTAGGAGTAGCAAGATCTAGGTTAGGGGTTCACTAAGCAAACACGCACATTACAGCTACAATATTGTAATAAAAGTTTTAGAATAAGCAATAAACAATCTGATCCAAAACTTATACTTAAAAAATTTTAAAAAATTTATACTTAAAATCACAGAAAGGCATATTAATCTTCAAAGAAAATTTGCACACTGACTACATTTTACAAAACTTTTCCAAATATATAATGATTAGAATGGTATCTTTGCAATTTAAGATATTTTTCTTAAAAGTTTATGACAATAATGATGATAAAAATGTATATGTTCAGCCAGAGAACAAAAAAAAATTGGGGTTGAAATTTGTAAACCTGAACACACTCTTATGTTGGAGTATTCAAGTTTCCTGTTTAGCCCACATGAGAAATCCTACAATAGGATTCTCAAATTAGCTATTCAGAAGCTAGCTGATTCACATCCGTTTTTAATTTACTATTAGGCCTACTTACATTTAGCCTATGATTAAGTTGGGTCAGTTTCACTAGCTTCATTATTTTGTGGAGAGGCGAGGTCTCAGTCAATAGTGACAGTATTGTAGTTCAACTAATTTTCATTGCCAGAAAATTGTTACAAAAATTTGGTTGCCTAGTAGCAATTTTTCTTATTAATTCCTAGTTTGTGTAAGTACTGTTAATGCTAATGTTTTTTAATCTAGAGGAATACAGTTTTTAATTAGACCATAAAGGCCTAAAATATTTGTTTAATTTAAACTCAAGACTACAGATGGATAATTCTTCCAAATTGGGACTTATAATGTTTGGTTAGTAAATGAAACAAAATAATGAATAATTACTAGCCAACTCATCAAAATCATCAACTAGAGTGAGTAGATCCTAGATCCAGTGAAAACATTTTACTTTCTGCCCTAAAAGTATCTATCACAGGATACTGTAAAATCAGTCTTCAAAACTTGGCAAATACTGCGCTGTGTCTCAAAAACAAGTACATTGAGTTTTACTCCATTAATGAAAACTCTGTATCAGCATGAGGGTTAGGCTCTTTTTGTGTTGGTTTCTATTTTGGAATTAGAAGCCTAAAAAGACTAAATTTTTTTTAAAGTATACATAGTATGTATATGGAGATCTTTCATGTTGCATAGATCTTGAGCTGTGCCATATTTTGGGAACTCGACAAGTTCTATTACACAAGCTTAACCTAAGCTACTTTCACTTCCATATATATTTATAAGTAATGTTAAGTCCTTTGCGTAATAATATGGTACACCTACAGTACAAACCTCTTCTTTTTCATCTTGTGCCAAATCATTCTTCACAGAATTAGTTTCAGCAGCTTCTCCTTCTGACAAATTCTCAACACTGCAATTTTTAAGTGATAAGGCACATACAAGTCCTTGAAGCTCTTCTATATCATTATTATTTTTATTTAACTCCAGTACAGGAGTTAAGTCTTTGCTCTTCGCTTTTGTCATTCTGATATTCTGGAATAATTTGTGGTAAACTGGTAAACTTGGCTGCTTCTGTAAAGTTAATTTAGAAAAATACAAAAACTGTGATAACAAATAGCTATACAGATAAAACTGAAGCCAATGAAGACCTACGAGACTTACTGAAGTCCCATCTAATAATGTGAAAACTTTATCAGCTCAAATTAGATTACATTCCCATTTCTAAATAACTTCAACTTTATACTGGGACAAAATTACAATTTCTTTGTCCTAGAAATATTTACTTAGTCTATCATACCTGAAATTTTCTTCCCCCTAATTAATGGAAGGATAGATCAGGCCTTAAGGAACCAACACAGTATTTTTTCATATGCCCTATCAATAAAAGAATGTGGAAATGAAGTTTTAAATTGGTGCGTGTATATTGGGAAAAGTACTGTAGTAATTTGCGCCATGAAGAAAAATTTCAGGGTATAAAAATTTGGATATGCAGATCTGCATTGTGGCAGATGCACAACAAAGGTATACACTCTCTCAGCATTCCTAATTTGCTGATAGTAGGTACAATTATGTGACAAATGACTGAAGCTCTTCACAGCACTGAAGATAGAAGAACTATATCCATAAAAGAAAAATAGTTGTATCTTCCTGCAAATTGAAAGCTGTAAATTGTTTTTAAAGTTAATTTCTGAAGAGTATAAAGTTGTTTCAAAGTATTCTATCCACATCCATCTCAAATATGAGAGCAATACTCCACCGCAAGTATGTGCATATATTTTATAAATAATGACCAACTGTACATCATCAAAACAAAGCCTAGCCCAAAATAACAGACCAAGGTTTTGGCAATTTTTTTTTTACAAATAATTTACCAATAATTATATCAGAAGAGGGAGGATAAGTATTATTCTTAAATATGTTGTATACATTTTTCTGGCATTAGAGAATAGGTACCATATTTTGGAATCAACACTCCATCACTCAGGCAAGATCAGCATTTAAATACTACTGTAGTTTCTTTAGATTCAAGAATTTTAGTTTGAGTAGGTAGGGCAACAGTGAAGGATTTACGTGGGCATTCACCATTGGCCCCTCCTCCTTGCATAAAGAAAAAACGAAACATGATGGGGGAAAGCAAACCTGAATTTATGATTTTGACAGTGGATCATGAGGAAACTTGTTAAATAACAATAATAAAAAAAATAAAGCTCACACACACTATTCAGACATCTTTGATTTTGTTGTGATATCTTGTATGATAATATAGGGCATACCTGATGAACCAATACTTAGCAGAACTTTACTGTAAATAGGAAGAGGCCCCAATTTACAAAAAAATATGGGTCATTCCATGTCAGTTCAATGGAATTTTGGGTCAAAAAACGTGACCATCACCAATTTTTTTTTTTTTTTTTTTGGAAAATTGGCACACTTATAGATCTCAGTGACAAAAACAGATGGCACTTGTTTCAACACTCTAGCAGTGGTGGGCGCGGTACCAAAATTTGGGGGTGCATTACGCGGTACTGCGGTACCTCAGCATGCCCAGTGCGTTACGCGGTACTGCGGTACTTTTTCAGGTCCCCCTGGTGCATTCCGCGGTACTGCACACAAGAACAACACAAGTAATAGCACATATTTTCAGAAATGCATATCGGCGATTTCGCACCTGAACTTTCTGCCATAATGGCTAAAAATCGATCTTTGTCACAGAAATGTAACACACGTGCAACCGGCTCAAAAGCAAGCACTGCACTGAGGCGTTGTGATAGGATGGCAACGTAACATGTTCTGAACGAAAACTTAACGTGTCTAGAGTTAGGCTGATGCAACACACGCAGCATTCGTCTTACTGTACTCCTGTAATAAGGTTTACTTCAAAAAAAGTGTTAATTTTTTGAAAAGTCGTGTTTGTCGGTACCGCGGAAAGTACCGTGGGAAATTTGAATGCGGTAGCGGTACTGCTGTACTTTCAGCGATCCTTTGCGGTACTGCGTTATGCGGTACCGGTTTGGTAGTGCGGTAGTACCGCAGTACCGCAAAAAATACCACAAGTGCCCAGCTTTGCACTCTAGGTCATATGGTTCTGGAGATATGGCCATTCGAATTTTGTAAAACAAAAGGTCAATTTCCAAGGTCATACCATATTTCAACACAAAATATCTCGGCTCCTATTGCACTTACAGAGACCATTTAAACACTATTTTAAAGCTTTTAACTAAGCAGATCTACAACTTTGTTTCTATTCATATTTTATCTCAGTGGTAAAAAAAAAAAAGTTGATGTTATTTTTGACCTTTGACCTTGTGTATGTCATTTGATGTCCCAACCAATTTTTTTCTCCTTTCACCTAATTTTGGGTACACATGTCTACCTTAACCTAGAACAAGATATTTAGTGTTGATTAAGTTAGTATAGACGCTACAGCCATTTCAGTGGACCATACCTACCTCCATTTTGACAAAGTACCTTTTTCCACCAAACTTTGGAGTACCATTTCTTTGGAACTGTTTGAGCTAGAGTGTTGAGAAAAGAACCATTAGATTTGTCTCACTGAGATCTATAATGTCTGCTATTTTTAAGACAATTTGCCTTTTAATATGTATATTAAAATAACCTATTCCTTTATTTTGACCAATTGAGTTATAAGAACCAATTCTTGTCTAGCTGAGTGAAACCATGAAAAAAGAGGCATCAACATAACTTTATATTTAAAAAAGGCAGTTATTAGGTATTTACAATATTTTTTTTTTTTTTTTCTTTCCCACCTACCATCAGCTCCTTTTACAGAAACATAGTCTTTCAACCCTGGCATTTGTCTACTCACATCTGGTGAATGATAGAAGTCAATTACTTTGGCAGCAGTTTCACTATTCAGGCATTTCCCCAAACATGGATTACGAGTTAAAAGCACTCCCTTCTCCCTCACCAAACTCTTTGCTTGCCTAGCCATGTAATCTGAGCACTTAAATTCTTCTCTGATCTTTACAATACTTGTCCATCTTTTTGGTAGGATAGTAAGAATTGTCAGTTTTTCACTTTGATTTGTCACTTGATTAAATTTCTCTTTTAGTTGTTGAAGAATCTCCAGTTCCATATCATCTGAGTCACTGCATGAAATTGGTTGTTTAGTTGCAAGTTCAAGCTTTCCTTTCATGACTACTCCTTTCCTCAACTTTCTCTCTGCGTAACCAGCACTGTCAGAGAGTTTACATGGTTTTATTGGGGTCTCATCAAGTGTGGCCAATGAAGCATTGGATTTACTAAGCTCATATTACATTTCAACTACATCTCCAATGGTTTCTAGCTCAGATGGGGCACTTGATGAGGTGGATGGTGATTTTTCAAGTGGTTCACATTCAGGCATTGGAGATGGATGATTTGCTAGTATATTTCAACAGGTTGCAAATGCTTTATGATTATTTGTTAGTTTCAATTCAGGATTTTGATCAATCAAATTTTTAGTCAATGCACGAATGCCTTTTTTCACTTTTCCTGTGTGTTTTTTAAATGGGTCACAACAGAACCTGCCCATATTCAAACTGCTGAAATCCATGTTTATCTAAAGAGAAAAAAAAACATATGTAGCTTAAATAAAAGCCAGGGTTGGGTTCAATTACACAAAATGGAAACAATTACAATTTTTTTATTTTTCTTCAAATTAATTACAGTTAGTATTGTACTTCACAATTTCAAGATCAATTGCAATTACAATTAATTTTGTCTGAATCAATTACAATTACACAAATATAACTATTCTATATATCTAAATATATATCTATATCTAAGTATAACTAAATAAACTATCAAAGGTTTATTTTCATTGGATGATGTATGACCACCAGATCTAGGGGTATAATTTTTAGCAATTGACATTAATTGATCAATTACATCAGTTATAGCTCAAAAATCAATTACAATTACCTTTATTTTATTTTGAATCAATTACAATTAATGGAAATTAGGATCAATTAATTAAAAATACAATTATAATTATTCATTGTATCCAACCCTGTTAAAAACTTTTTGCTTAGATGGCACAAATAAAATTTGGGACCTACTGATCTTGTTTCAGAGGTCTACAACAAGAAAAAATGTGCAGTTTGATTTACAGATTGGAATAAATACAGATGCCAAAAAAATCCTTGCTCCAAGGTTTAAATAAGCTTATTTTCACGTGGGTACAAAAGTAGCGCCCGATTTCTGTTTTCTCGGCTGTCAAATTCTTTCTGGGAAGTCATGTTAATAATTGTCTTGCAGATACAGTTCCGGTACAGTTCCGTAATAATTTTCCCCCAAATAAATGGTCAGATAAACATGTCATTCATTTATTTCTACCTTCTTGTACACTGTAATACAAATGACAAACAAACAATCAACTGACAGAAATCGGGCGCTACTTTTGACTCACCCTGTATAGTTGAAACTGCGTAAGAAAAATCCGCATAAGTTGCGAGTCTACTGTATATTCAAAAGTAAATATGTTAGCAATTTTGTGATTGTTCCATGAATGAATAGTTCAACCCTCCCCAATCCACATCCACATCATAAGGAAAGTGTCATGCGCATTTCTCTCCATGTGGATATTTTCCTTGGTTTCCCATGCCAGAATGGCAGCCAATATCAATGTGTTTGTCCATCCCCCTTCCCTCACCCCCATCAGACACTAAGGACATCACCCACCCTCACCCCTCTCCCAGCACCACAGTAAGTTCAGCTCATTTCACACACTGCATTTTTCATCAATATATACAGTATATATTTTTTTTTTTTTTGCCAAGTACAGTAATCCCCTGATCTGCATGAATTCAGAGATAGGACAAGGACATTTCACTACTCTTTTTTTCCAATCTGCATAAGCTAAGATTCAAAGATAGATCAGCATGAATTTTTTAAATTGTGGGTAAATACAGTGAGCCCTTGTTGTTCATGAGGCTCGTACTAAAAATTACACTTTTTCACATATGCAGTACGATACCTGCACATACAATACTTGCGTGTACAATATGTATATAATACGTGTATTAGGGTGACACTTATTTTCGAAAGTTTGAATTTTTATCGGGATGGGCGCGTTTCTGGTTCCATTTTGTCAAAAAATATCGTGTGTAAAATGTTTTTGAAATAAAACAATATTTAGAACTGCCTCAATACGGTCAAAGTTTGTATATTTTCTCGAAAAGTAGAAATTTTAGATCATGATGTTCTATGCCTCTAGCAAATAAAATATCACTTCTAGTTTGTTCAAGCTACTAATCTTGACCTAAAACATATAACTGGACTTCATACTTTCAACTCTAGGTCCCCCTCAACTCGAGTATTAGCCCCTCAAGGGGGGGGGGGTATCATGGGCGCCCATCTCCCTCTCATTGTTGCCTACTTTGCAGAGGTCACGGTGGACTTGCGGGCGGTTGGGAAGTCACAGCGGTGCTTCTCGACCACTTGTAAGAGGAACTGCCTTTGGTCTTCACTCTTGGTAAGGGCCAGGTTGAAAGACTGCATCAACGCCACCCCGCGCTCCGCGAAGTTATTGACAACTTGAAGGGCCTGGACTCGGCGGGATGCGGCGATGAAGGCTGGGTCCGTCCGCCACTCCTCCGGATCCTTGAGCAGGAAGGCGGTGCTGATGTCCAGAACCTTGAAGAACTCCTTTGATGTAGTCGTTGTGAACTTGGCCAATGTATTGTTGGCGATTGAGGCGGTGGACAGGTCCACATTGATACGCCGCGGGGGATCCTCCGATCCTTCCTCTTCTTCCATCGCTTTAATCATCTCCCGCTTTGTCGCCAAGTCGATACCCTCGTCGAAGATGGCCAGGGTGACGAGGCGCTCGCTCAAGTACCATAGGTGCCTGGCGAAGACTGTCGCCGTCGCCTTGGCCACCGCTGAGTCCGGATAATAGACGAGGGCCTTGAGCAGCGCGAGGTCCGCGGCTGGGGCCGTTGCCGGGAGCGGCGCTTTGTACCAGGCCGTCACGTAGATGGACACGGCGAAGATGGTGAATCGCCGGATTCCAGCCGCTTCGCCTGACGACATCTGAAACTGTTCCCGGAACAGGAACAGTTTGATGGCATAGATGACTTTTGCCATCCAGCGCGCGCGATGGAAGGCGCTGGGACGAGCGAACCGGGCACCCCGCTTGTTCGGACCGCCCAGCACAATTACAGAGAGCTCCAGAAGTTCCCTGTAGTCATCACGTGGATGTTGACCGTCGAGGAGGCGGCTGAATTCGATCAGCAGGTCGTCGCGGGCGTCCTTCAGGTGCTGCGGCATGGTTCCATCCTCGAAGGGCTTCGCTTTGGTTTGATCGATGAAGTCCCACTGGGCGGCGAATCGTTTGAACAGGAGGATGTCAGGACCAGTAGAGGGACCGAGGCACGCCGTGAATGCCTTCTCGCACACCAGTTCGTGGATGTGGTGGCGGCAAGCCAAATGAAGCACTGTCTTCTCGAGTTTCTGCTCAATGATATAGCAAGCTCCTCCTGAGAGTCCTGTGTTTGAGGCGGTGGTGTCAAAAGAGAGGGCACAGATCCGTCCCTTGATGTCCCAATCCTCGAGGGCAGAGAGGACGGCTTCCGCCATGGCGCGGCCGGTGCCGTCGGGGAGGCTGGGCACAGCCAGAAGCTTGTCGACGTTCTCCCCAGACACCAGAACTGGAAGGCGATCTTCAGCAGGGCCTCCGTCAGCGCTGGTACGATTTTCCCGTCCCAGTGAACGGTCAGCGGCACAGTAGGATGGAAGGCTGCCTTCATTTCCGCTGCTGCCATAGCACGGAACTTTGCTCGGTCGCGGCGGGAGGATTCGCGGTTCAAGACCAGCTCCTCAGGGTCGTGGCCCAAGCTCCTCGCAGCCGCCGACAGCAAAAAAACACCTTCTCGGTCGGTAAGTTTCGTCCGATCCATCGCTGCGGAGAGATCAGGGGTGATCATCTTTTTCGACGCGTGGAATCGCTTGGGTGGTAAAGGGGTCGTAGATGCTTCTGCATTCGACGTGGACGGGCCCGGGAGAGAGAGCTCTTCCTCTTCTTCTCGGCGACGACGCCGTGTCGGTGACCGAGTCGGGCTGCTTGCACCTGAGCTGGAGCTCGATGCCAGTTCGACGAGTTCTTCTCGGCTCTCTCTGTTCGCCCTTTCATCATCTTGCCGGCGGCTCCTTTCCGCTTCCTGTCTCCTCGCACGCTCCTCCTCAGTGTGCAGCGTCATGTCACGTGTGGAGGAGATGCGGCCGCGCCGCACCTCGGCCCTTTGTCCCGTCAGGAACTCCCTGTCCTCTTCGATTGTGATCATCGACATCGCCTGTTCGTGTGCGATGTCGAAGAGGCGGTCAAGGGATGAGAGGAACTCGGCCTCGTTCCTGATTTGGGTCACAGTGCGCCGTTTCGAGTTCTTGTTCAGAGCCCGCCACTTCTCGTACATTCGGAGAACCTTGTCCCTTGCGCGTTGGTCTTTCTGCGTAGGAATACGGGACCGCTCCCAGAATTCCTTGACTGCGGTCACTGTCTCAGCGGCTGCTTCCTTGATCGGCTTCTTGACGTCAAGGTGAAGGTGGAAAAAGTACTGAAGCGCCTGCTTTCCCGTAGGCAGCATGCTTCCTGTGATGCTGTGGTCCACGGTCCCCAGGAGATAGACTGCTGTTTTAGATCTTGTTGCCGAAGCCATCACGTCGTTTCAGAACTCACTGAAAAAGAGAATGAAACACTGTTAGTGTTGGCAAAACTCGTCCCAACCCATTTTCTACTTAGAATAACATGTTCTTTCGCCTGTATCAATATTTGGATAAACTCGTGTTACACCCTGTATAATACCTCATTTTAGTCTTCTGTACACCAGTGCGGAAGACTAAACCAACGACTCTGACCGTCCGTCTGTCTGTCTGTTATCATTTTTCAACTCAGAAACTACAGCAGCTATCGAAACGAAAACTGACATGATAACAGAACGCCATGAGTACTTTTCGACAAAAAGTATAAACTTTGACCTCGTTGAGGCAGTTCTAATTATTATTTTATTTCAAAAATATTTTACACACAATGTTTTTAGACGGAATGACACCAGAAATGCGCCCGTCCTGATAGAAATTCCCAAAAAATGAAAAACACCCCAAATAAGTGGCACCCTAACGTGTATGATGCATATGATACACATGATACTTGCATGTAAGTAATGTACGGGGTGTCAGGAAATGATTGCCCCCCCCCTGTAGAGCAAAAACTAGAAGAGATAGATAAAAACTGGCAAGACCACTTGAAAGAGCGTTAAAATCTGAATAAAAACCATTATATTCTATTCCTGTGATTTTAATTCTTACCATTTTTTTCCCCACAGAAACCATGGCATCATCTATTTTGAACGATTCAGAGAAAAAGCAAGTTCTTGACCGCATTCGAGCTGTCACATTTCGTGAAGCAAAGGAAGCTGTTGCAACTTTCATAACTCGACACTGGGTGGCTGAGAGATTAAAAAGATAGAAGACTTTGTCAAAAGGAATTGGAATAAGAATCCTGAAGATTGTGAAACAGAATTTCGAGGAGGAAGACCGGAGAAATTATCTCAAGAATCAAAAGACATTGTGCTTGCTGCATCACGGCGCCGAAAGAAGAGCTGCTCTGAGGTAGCGAAAGAGATACTTATCCGTCGTGGTAAGATAGTCAATCGGCAACTTGTGCATCAATTTTGAGTTCGCCAAGGCTTGAGTGCTTGGCATGAAATAGCTAAGCCACGGAAGAGTGATCTTAATATTGAAGATCGGCTATGGTTTTGTGATTATCTTCAGGAATGGATGGAAGACGATTTCCTTCACTTGGTTGTCAGCGATGAATTCTTCATTTGTGTCTCCAGAAAACCAAATTTTCAGAATGATCGGGTTTGGGCAACAACTCCTGATGAAGTCCCAGATGACCAGAAGTATCGAGAAATAGTAAAAAATCCAGCATGTGTGGGTGTTTTCATTATGTTCTCTATTCGGAAGCTCATCTGGGTTATCAAACCAAGAGGAACCAGTTGGGATGGGCCTTATTTTCGAAATGTAATTTTAGCCCAACATGTAATTCCGTTTTTGAAAGACCCCGAGTGTGTTTTGGATGTTGAACAGGCAACCTTTCTTCACGACAAAGCCCCCTGTATGAAAGCACTTGCGACTCAACAACTGCTTAAGGACAATAACATTGATTTTTTCGGAAATAATGAATGGCCTGGCAATTCTCCCGATCTTAATGTCTGTGAACATGTCGGATCCATCATGAAGGATCGGGTGGAGTCCTTAATACTGGAACAACCCATTCAGAATCGGTATTCAACAGAAATTATGACTGCAAAGATCAACGAAGTCCTTCAAGAAATGAGTCATGATACCGATCTCTTTGAGACACTTCGGGGATCATACCCCCGTCAATTAATGGCCGTCAGAGCTGCAAATGGGGGCAACACCCGATATTAAAACAAGTGTTTTTTATTCAAAATTAAACGCTCTTTCGCGTGGTTTTGTCTGTTTTTTCTATTCCTTTAAGTTTTTCTGTACAGGGGGGGGGGGGGGGGGGGCAACCATTTCCTGACACCCTTTATAATACTTACGCATATGATACATATGTAGGATACTTTAGCAGTTGCAGCTGGCAGCAACATGTCCAGTAGTGCATCTCTTGTATAACCAGCTAGTTTATATCAAGTTGTCTTTCTCATGCTCTTCTGGATTATTACATTATTTTTATAGTGATATTTTTAAAAAATTTTTTTTACAAGTTTTTACTATTTATACTTATGTTTTTCTGCCCAATGTGATGGTTACATGTGTTTCATTTGAAGTCTGAATGAAAGTGATGTGACAATAAGAGTCCTGCAGTTAATCCTTTTTAAGTAGTGCCAATGTTTGAGTGAATATTCAGTGTACACAGTGGTATTTCTCTCTTAAGTAGTGAAATAGTGGCATGTGTTAAAATAAAGCAAATAAAATCAAAGCAACTTAATCTATACAGTGTTTTTATGAGTGTTTTCTCTCCAAGGAAATTTAACTGCCCATTGAAGGCAATATCCTTCAGTTATCCCTCGCAGTACACTCCCAGGCACCAGTCAGTGAGAATCTACAGCGTGCCACATCCCCCATCCCCCACCCCGTGGAGTAATGGAAAGAACTTTCCCTCCCTCATTTCTAAAGTCAAATCATGTACCTCTCTTAATTACCCTTCTGAGTCAATATTTTGTGCACAATCATTTACATAACATTAGAAACATGGCAATGTCAAATAAATTCATACAACCCTGTGGATACTGTAAAAGAGGGAGTAACAGATGAATCGGAGACAATCCATTATGACCTCTGCCAATCCTTAGTCAAATTTGAGTGCCTGAGGTGGTGATGAAGAAATGTCTTATAACAAGCACTAAACAATTGAACGTAATCAAGTTCTCCTGCAAAAACTGCATGATTGAAATAAACTCATTTATGGTCTTTAAAGTAGAATGAAATGATGAGGAAAAGGCAAGAGAGGAATTTATGAATAGCAAATGGAGAAAAATAGAAGGAACAAAGATAGTACAAGAGGAAACTGTAAAAAATGAACAGGGAAAAAAAACACAAAAAACAAGCATACGTACATATTCCATGATGTCATGCTGATCCAGTTTTGAGGTAATTTTCTCAAAAACTTGTTATCTCGCGTGTCTTTCAACCTGCTGACAATAGATTCAATAAGGCGAGAGTGCCTGTCATAAAATCACAATCATGTGCTCATAAAAGTTTATCCACAGGTGAAGAATTAACAAAATTTCCTCCACATTGTACGCTATAAACATGAATTTTCTGCTTGTTAAACCTGTTGGCCATTCCCCCCCTGTGGCAATGAGCCTGCTGGTTGAGTAGATGAAATTGAAAAAGCTGATAGTATTGTCTCAAAAAGTAAATGCAAAAAAACTTCACTTTTTTCTACGTGAAGGTCAAAATTCGTGTTTCTGTATCCACCTGAGGAGGATGCCAGTGGGCGTCGAAACTGTCGTGGAAATAAACTCTGTCTATTAGAGTGGGTTTTTATTTTCATGTCTCAAAAAGTGTTTTAAAATGACGAAAAAAATGTGACCATCACCAATTTTTTTGAAAATTGGCACATTTATAGATCTCTGTGAGGAAAACAGAATGACACTTGATTCAACCAGGGGTGTGGAGCCAGAAAAAAACTTTTGGCTCCGGCTCTGGAGCCATCTTTTTTAAATGTTTGGCTCCGGCTCTGGAGCCATCTTTTTTAAATGTTTGGCTCCGGCTCTAGAGCCATCTTTTTTAAATGTTTGGCTCCGGCTCTAGAGCCATCTTTTTTAAATGTTTGGCTCCGGCTCTAGAGCCATCTTTTTTAAATGTTTGGCTCCGGCTCTAGAGCCATCTTTTTTAAATGTTTGGCTCTGGAGCCATCTTTTTTAAATGTTTGGCTCTGGAGCCATCTTTTTTAAATGTTTGGCTCTGGAGCCATCTTTTTTAAATGTTTGGCTCTGGAGCCATCTTTTTTAAATGTTTGGCTCTGGAGCCATCTTTTTTAAATGTTTGGCTCTGGCTCTGGAGCCATCTTTTTTAAATGTTTGGCTCCGGCTCTGGAGCCATCTTTTTTAAATGTTTGGCTCCGGCTCTGGAGCCATCTTTTTTAAATGTTTGGCTCCGGCTCTGGAGCCATTTTTTAAATGTTTGGCTCCGGCTCTGGAGCCATCTTTTTTAAATGTTTGGCTCCGGCTCTGGAGCCATCTTTTTTAAATGTTTGGCTCCGGCTCTGGAGCCATCTTTTTTAAATGTTTGGCTCCGGCTCTGGAGCCATCTTTTTTAAATGTTTGGCTCCGGCTCTGGAGCCATCTTTTTTAAATGTTTGGCTCCGGCTCTGGAGCCATCTTTTTTAAATGTTTGGCTCCGGCTCTGGAGCCATCTTTTTTAAATGTTTGGCTCCGGCTCTGGAGCCATCTTTTTTAAATGTTTGGCTCCGGCTCTGGAGCCATCTTTTTTAAATGTTTGGCTCCGGCTCTGGAGCCATCTTTTTTAAATGTTTGGCTCCGGCTCTGGAGCCATCTTTTTTAAATGTTTGGCTCCGGCTCTGGAGCCATCTTTTTTAAATGTTTGGCTCCGGCTCCGGAGCCATCTTTTTTAAATGTTTGGCTCCGGCTCCATCTTTTTTAAATGTTTGGCTCCGGCTCCGGAGCCATCTTTTTTAAATGTTTGGCTCCGGCTCCGGAGCCATCTTTTTTAAATGTTTGGCTCCGGCTCGGAGCCATCTTTTTAAATGTTTGGCTCCGGCTCCGGAGCCATCTTTTTTAAATGTTTGGCTCCGGCTCCGGAGCCATCTTTTTTAAATGCTTGGCTCCGGCTCCGGAGCCATCTTTTTTAAATGCTTGGCTCCGGCTCCGGAGCCATCTTTTTTAAATGTTTGGCTCCTGTTCCGGCTCCAGCTCTGTCAAGTTATCAAAATCCAAATGTAGTTAGAGTGGTCATTGATCATACTCAACAACAGACAGATGAATACACTGTTGAATGATATTTGCAATAAAGGCTAAAAATACTCTTTAAATTTGACCTTTTTAATACATAAATCCAAAAAGAAATTATATTAATCGAAATTTGATGATGAACAAAAAAACTAAATTCTGAAAACTGAAGGGAGGCTTATCAAATGACATTAGCTACATTAAAACATACAAATTAAGACTAATTTTTTCCAATTTGACCTTTTTAATACATAAATCCAAAAAAAATTATATTAATACAATTTTGATGATTAACAAAAAAATATTAAATTCTGAAAACTGAAAAGAAACTTATCAAATGATATTAGCTGCATTAAAAGTTAAAACTTGAAACAAACAAATTCATACTTTAATTCTTTCATAAACTGATTTTTAAAATTCAAAATTATGTATAACAGTTTGTTCTTAAGAACAAGATTGCTTCAATCAAGTCCTCTTTCATTACTGCTCTCAAATCAGATTTTATGATTTTAAGTGCTGAAAATAAACGTTCCACACTAACTTGAGTAGAGGATAATGCAAGAACAAGTTGTGCGACATCTCGTATAATTTCAAGGTACTTAACTATTGCATCTTGTACTGACATCTTTGACTGACGATTAAATTTTTTAACTTCACTAAGAGATTCCCATATGGCTAACTTTCTGACAATCTCCCTCTCCATTTTGTGCGAATTGCTTGCTTTAACTCATTCTGAAGCATGTCAGAATATGATGCACTTGTTACTGTAGCTCCATGCTCTAGATAATGTTCAAGGATAGGGCCTCGTGTATCCCAAAACAGTGTTAGCATAACTTTACCTGCTGATTGCTGCACTTTGAACTTCCTTGCAACAGGAGATGTTGGATGCTTCCATTGCATGCTCTGTCATTTGCTTTCTGGTTCATAGTGATGGATCCAGGTTTCATCTCCAGTGATAATGTGCGCCAAAAGACGAGAGTAGACATCCATACGATTACGCTTGTGCTCTTCTGTCAACTGGCGATGATGAAGGAGGCGATGCATGACTGGCTATGCACACAGCCAAAAACATTTTTTTGTGATAGTCCAGCAATGTTCAAGTTCCTAAAGCTAAGTGTATTGAGGAACAGGGGGACTATGTTGAGAAGTGAGGTGTTTATAATCTATCAGATGTGAAACTAAAATTGTGAAAATAAAAAGTGTGGATACTTATTGAATTACCCTCACATGATGCACATTTATTACTATTTGTCTTTGTTTTTATGGTTAAATTGACTTCTTCCTATGTTTTTCTTGGGTTGCTACACTCCCACTCAGCAATATTACATGCATTTATAACATGGGGCCTGTGGCAAATAAGGATTCATTTTACACAAAATTGCACTACCATACTGCTGTTTTCCAGGAATGTAACTCACATGTAAAATGAGACCTACCTGTATTACTATCTAAGAATGTTATAGTTTTCCCAAATTTAGGCTAAGCCAGGTCCAAAATATTGATGACCTTGTTGAGGAGCATAGGAGAGAGCTGACAACAGAAGATTTAAAGATGGAGGGAAGTGAAGAGAGATAGTGGAGAGGAAGAAAAAGAGTCTGATGATCACATGACAAATGCTGAATCTTAAAGAAATGATTAATGGATGGGAAGCAGTTAAGAAACACATCCACAGGCATCCCTTCCATGATGAATCAGAGCTTTTAAAATGCCAGTTTGAAGATAAGGTTATGTCCTCCTTCATAAACCTCCAAAGAAATAGAAAAGCAGACAACTCTTGATGCTTTCTTCACCAAAGCCAGCAAGAAACCAAGGGTTGAAAAAATGCCAGAACGAGAGGTTACAAAAAGAGCAGAGTCAGAAGAACTTCCAGACATCATAATGGAAGGTGACTCACCTTCAAAGTAAGGGTGCACCGATATATCAGTATAGGTTATTTGGCCGATACCAATACCAATATATCGGTATCGGTCAGAGGTATATCGGCCGATATTATATTATTCTTGCCGAGTGTGAAAATATTGAAGTAAGTACATTAGTTATTATTCTTAATGATTGATAAGGCCTGAAGATCTGAAGGAGGGTGAAAAATAAAAAAAAGTTGAAACTTATTTTATTAAATTAAATTATCATTTTTATCAAAACATCATAATTGCATAATTTGATAATTTAAAATTAAAAAAAGGCTCCTTTTGCTTTACTCTTCAATTAAAAAACAAATACCAAAAACTGAGAAGTACATTTCTAAAAAGTAAAAACTATTAAGTGAAATTATATAATTTGAGATTTGAATGGCAGATCATCAACTGCTCTCCATGTTAATGTCAAAATAAAAAAATGCTCCTTTTTTCAAAAATAAAAATAGCTATACACCTGTTTGCTAAACAGGAGTATATTCAGAGACACACACACACACGCGCACACACATATATATATATAAGACGCTGCTGCTGCTTTTGCTTTACCCCTCAATTAAAAAACAAATACCAAAAACTGAGAAATACATTTCTAAAACAAAAACTAATAAGTGAAATTATATAATTTGAGATTTGAATGGCAGAACATCAACTGCTCTCCATGTTCTGGAGTGAGCTTATTTCTAGCAGGCTCATAAATATTACCTCTGGTACTAAAAAGTCTTTCACTGCAAAATGATGATGGTGGAAGCACTCAAATACTGTTTGGCTAACATTGGTAATGTGCCTGTTGTTGTGTTCTGGTAATTTTTCCACCATTCGAAGGGGCACATGTTACGAGCAAGATCTGGTAGGCTTAGGTATGTCTCAATTTCATTTAAGCATTTTTTTCATGTCTCCTGTTTCAGTTGAACTAGAGAATATTTTTAGAGTACTTTCTTTTTCTTGAGCTTGAACACCCAGGTTTAACAGAATCTGATTCCATTGCTGATGCTTCTTGTTCTTGAACGAGCTTTTCATGTTTCTGACTCTTGTCAAAGAATGCCAAAATCTTGATTTTTTTTTAGCCTTTGGTGAAGAAGTGTTGATGAGCTTGAAACTGCCCTCCCCTCCTGTCCCACTACTTTCATTTTTCTGACTCCTCTCTCAAGTCTCCTTCTTGGCCAGTGCATTTGTTTCGATTCAAGTTCAAGATGTGAAACAAAAGATTCCCAGAGAGTAGTCTTTTTGCTTCCTCTTTTTCAACATTGCTCATTAAGAATTTCATTTTGAATCAAGGATCCAGCACTATTGCCAGAATAATTTTTTGTTAGTTGTGTAGGAATTGAATCTTTGTTTGAATGTTGTTTTCAAATCACCAAGTATGGTTTTAATTCCACTGACATTTTGAACAGCATAATCGAGATAATTTCCATCACTCTGATAAAAGGTATTATCAGAGAAGCTAGCTACTGCTATTCGCTACTCATTTCTTTTGTGATATCTTCAAAGTATTCGGAACCATCACTAATGTTTCAGCTAGTTCCCATTGATTATCATCCAAACATTTGTGTTTCTTTGATGCACAAAATAAGATGATGCTCTCTTTTGTTCAACCAAACGCTCTAGCATATAGTAAGTAGAGTTCCATCTGGTTTGAACATCCTGGATCAAATGAGTGTGTTGGTAATTTGAGCTGATTCTGAAACTCTTTTAATAATTCCCTTGATGCACTGGAATGGTTAAAATATCCCACAATGTCTCTTGCAATAGCCAGAATGTCAGTGATACTCTTTGCTGTTTAAAAAGTTTGTCCTGTATGCATAGTGCAAGGTGTGGATAGCACCAGCAGCCCAGATGAGATTCCTCCAGTAAACTTGAACTAGCCACCAATTTCATATTGCTAGCATTATCTGTAACTAACATGTGTACCTTAGTAATATTGATTTCAAATTCTGTTAAGGATTCTTGGAAAAATTAACATATTCTTTCGCCAGTGTGCGATCCTGGGAAATGTGAAACTTTGAGAACTGCTGTTTTCATATCAAATGTAGGAGAAACCCAGTGGGCAGTTAAACTTATAAATGGATACATGCCATGAGTTGCCATCCATATATCAGATGTTAAACTTAAGTATTGTGTAACATATAGTTGGCCTTTGAGCTTGATTTTTACTCTATCGTAAATCATGGGAACAATGTTTTCAGAAAAGTACCACCTGGAAAGAATGTTATATCTTGGTTCCAAATGGTTTAGGATTCTCCGGAAACCCAAATCATCTACCACTGAATATGGCTGGAGATCAGTAGCCATCATTTCACCAATGAGGTAGTGCAATTTCACAGCCCTAGGATCATTTATTTTCCATTCAAGCTTCTTTTCCAGAACCTCTTTCAATGTTTGTTGTTTAACAAATGTGCCAACCTCTGAGGTTTCCTCACTACTTGCGGATGACTTTATTTGATGTTTCAATATTGGGTGCAATTTCAGATTTAGAACTGCTACTTCACTAGATTTGTTCTTCCACCTTTCTACCAAATAGACTTATGGATGGAGTATCTATTTTATCTGATCTGTCACCCTTAGCAAGATTTTCTACTTTATAGAAAATTGCTGGATGTTTAATTTTCAAATGATTCTTTAGATTTGATGTCATCATTTTTTTTGGAATATTACTTCCTCTTGATACAGAAGTACCACACACCTGGCACTTTGCTTTGCTAGAATCAACTAGAACTTCAAAATAAGCCCAAAGAGGACTAGACATTGATTTTGACATGATCAAAATATTCAAAACTTCAAAAGACAAAAATCAAAATTTATGCATGCTATTTATAATGGCAAATCATTTAAAATTATCTTGTTATCATTTATCATTTTATCCTATGAATATTTATTATTTATTTATCAAAGTCTGAAAATGTTTTTAAAAAAAAGTAATTAATACCTATTGCACTTATTTAAAATGTATCATGCATTCCTTAATATAGTAATGTTTATATAGTAAATCTAAAGTTAGAATTTAAGTTTATATAGTTAATTTTTAATTTTTTATTATTTATTATATTAATTGGATAATATCACTCTTAGGAAGTCCGAAGTAAAAACTCTAAATTGCCAGAGTGCACATTTAGTGATAAATAAAAATGAATTAAAATTAATTTAATAAAAACTATTTTTCTAGTTTAGTTAAATTACTGTAGGTTAGGTAAAGATATATCAGTATCGGCCAAATTTGTATATTGGTGCACCCCTACTTCATAGTAGTAATCTCACCACCTACATCCATCCACTATACCACCATCAATCCACTTAGGCAGAAGAGCCTCCAGCTTATGGTAAATGCTAATTTTGTGTTTTTTATTTTAATTTTATTTAGCTATTACACTGCCCAACAAAAAAAAAACATTTTTGCTGCTGATTTAATTCTAAGACCTGTTTCTGGATAATATTGATGTGCTGATTTCAAAAATCACCTTAGATTTTGTCCATCACATCAGGTTTTCGTGCAATGCAATATGCCTATTTTGGGTGATCCATGAAGGGCACTTATCAAAATTGATGATTTTTGAGACCTGTTAACAGCTGTTTTGCTGTTAAAATTTTACCTGTGGAATATGCAAATATGTGCATTAAATCTAAAGGTCATGTACAACATATTAAAATCTTGGGTATCTGTGATTTCCCCAGGTGTGAGCGTGACGTCATGATCTGAGATATTTCCCATTGGCGGAGTGAGAGCAGCTGGTTCCACTAGTGACGTTACTTGTAAACTTTCAGCAGTTGGGTTGCAACATGAGCATTAAAGTTCACTATCTCAACAGTCATCTGGATAAATTTCCAGAAAATCTTGGTGATGTTAGTGAAGAGCAAGGTGAAAGGTTCCACCAAGATATCAAAGTGATGGAAGAACGATACCAAGGAAGATGGGATACCCATATGATGGCTGACTACTGCTGGAGCCTGCAGAGAGATTGTCTTGACATCTCTCATTCTAGGAAGTCCTATAAGAGAAAATTTATCAGCACTGAAAAGTAAGAAAACAAGAAAAAGACAATGTTAAGAAAACTGGTCCAGTGCTTGCTTTAATATGGATTCATTTTTTGCTTATTTAAACACTTTTAATCACTTTGTGTGTCAATATTACCATTGTATATTAAAGTTCACTCCCTGCACAATTGTTTACTTTTCCATGCTGATTCTGAGTAGGCTATGTAAAAACTTATTTTTTGAAAAGAAAAAAAATTGGGCATAACCCTGCCAAAATGCGATATCTCCAAAATATCCGTATTTGATTGCTCAAAAACCTGACGTGATAGGCAAAAACTAAGGTGATTTTTTAAATCAGCACACCAAAGTTACCTAAAAACAGGTGTTAGAATTAAATCAGCAAAATTGGTGTTGGGCAGTGTTATAATTATGTGATATTAATATGCTTTTAATTTACTATTTTGTGCATTATTTATCATTTTTATATGTTTTAACCATAGAAAATGCTCTGATTTTTACTAAAAAAGTCATAGTTCCAAGGCTGTGGAACAAATTAGGCTAAATACATGTATTTTAGGGTTTGCATTGAGTTATTTTCACATAATGGTGTTTCTGGAATGAATTAACGCAATACGAGGGACCACTGTACTTGGCTTGTTGTTTGGCAATGAAATCATGATGCCTTAGTCAAGTTAGTTGAGAAATAAAGGTATCTAGGAAATCATCTAAATTTTGAATAACACAGTCCAGCTGAGATCAATCTGTTGTTGTCCACTGTTTGTACTGGATTTCATCAATACCTTTTTCTTCATAACATGTAAGAAGAGTTTCCTTTAGCGAATCAGGTCAAGGGCATTGATCACTCTCTCCTAAATAGCAAGAAGGTTGACTTTATCACAAATAACTTTGGCTAAAGCACAGTGGTAACTACTCAACGGAGTTGTTTCTTCCTCACTGGTAATCTCTGCCATTCTAGAACCTGTCATCATTAACTTAACATTCTGATGAATTGTGCAGACACACACACTATGCGTCCCACTTGCTCCCGCCAAAACACATTCTTTCGGATATAGTATCGCAAATTTTGAAAATCCTAGAGAGAGAGCTAGAAACTTAAATTGTTGATATGCTTCTTTTAGATTACATAAAACTAACCTCTTTTGATATTTTTTTTGTTCACCATTTTCTTTTATTGTTACGCAGTCTTCTTGCCTGCCATTTGTCTACTTATTTCACTTATTTCATCATTTCTAAAAAACTCTTTAACAGTGTTAGTTACTTCCAGTGGCAATTCCTTCCCCATCTTTGGATTTGGTAATGACAATACTCCCTTTTCTTTTGCAAGCTGCTGAGCCTGAACAGTCATTCTTTGGGAACAGTCAAATTCTTGAATTAGTTTTCTTACAGCCATTCTTTGTGAACAGTCAAATTCTTGAATTAGGTTTCTTACACTCATTGATGGTGCAAAAACAATTAGAATAATAATTTGGTCATGTTTATCTGAGTTTTGATATTTATCTTTCAATGTTTGGACAACTACTTCTGGCTCAGACAGTTTGTCTACATTTGATGGACCTGGCTCTTGAGGAATTTCACCTACCATATCTAAGTGTCTTCTTATTGAACTTTGTATTTTGGCCATTTTTGTTGGGAGGTATGCTTCATTTCTTTGAATCTTGCGCTTGACAATCAGACTTTCCCCAATCATGGCAATTGGGGAAATTGCCTATCATTCATTACTGACAATTCAGCCTCCTTGTCAACAAAAATATCGTCTGATGACACAGTTTCCATAGTAGTATCAGACAAGCTTGATGATAATATTTCTGGTTCTGCTATATTTTGAACTTGTAAAATAGGTAAGGAAAATTTTTTCTGCATGATGAACATAACTTTTGGCCTGGCTTCAAATGATTTGGAAATTTTTCTATCAGTGATTGTGAAGCAGGCCAAAGATCAGAAGATTTTAATTTGTTGTAGGAATTGAATGGATCACAACAATATTTTGATGATATTTTATCAGCATATAGTCAAAACCTGAACACACAAATTTAACATGATTAAATATACAAATTATATAGGTACTGTGATGAAAATTATTGTTCTTTTAGAGCAGCAAATACCTTAATATTTGCAAAAATCTTAATACATACAGTTTATCAAACCATGAATGTAGCTATATTTATACATATATATACATATATATAAACTATTTATGAAGTTATCTTAAATAAAATGCTCAAAATTTTCAACATGCACAATTTCAAATGCTTGTGGAAAGCAAACTCATGGAGATCCCACTCCAATTTTTTGCTTGAATATGCTTCATCTAAAAGGTCTTTACTTATGCCAATTTTCATGACCTTGAATTTTGAACTCTGACCTGAGGTCAAGGTCAAAGGTGAAATATAAATGCAACTTTTTTTAATGGAATGTACACACACTGTGCATAAAATTGAAGTTATTCTGCTATCTTTTCTGAGCATTTTGACACCAAAATCATTAAAATCCATCCATTAGATCCTGAGTTATGACCTTTCAAAATCATGAGGTCATGCTGCTGACCCCAAATTTTGGGGGGTCATTACTCCCAAACTATTTGACCCAAGTGACTAAAATTTGGTCATGCTTCATTACTCATCATACCCAACTACCACACCAAAAATCATTAAAATCAGTGAGATGACCTGACATAAGGTGTGTACACTTGACATGGAATGCCTCTCATATATTTACCAGGTGAAGCAGCTTTATTTGACTTCATTGTATGAATCACTTGCCTATCATTATCCTTCATTATATGAATCTTATCAAGAACACCTGAGTTTAGAGAATCTGAAGATTTGAACTCAAAGTTATTTAAATTTTCTTCAATAAAACAGAGCTAAAATAATCATTAAAAAAACTAACAATATCCTGATCATTTTCAAATATCCTATCATCATGTGCTATTTGGACCAATCCTATCATGCTTTTTATTATTATATTTATAAAAACTAAAGAATTTCCTTGGATCTTTATTGCTATTTCTAGCTAGATTTATTTCACTGTCTTTTGCTCTTCCAAAAGAATATATTCAAACTTAGCTATTTCTTAACCACCTATAATTATCCAAATCCAAAAGACTGAGCTACTGCTTTTAAATTCCTTGAATGCCCTTTTTTATTTTTAATCATTTCAGCTATTCCCATATTCTACCACAAAGGTTTCCTAATCTTGTTATTCCTAACAGTTCTGAAAGGAATACACCTACATTGTACAATGTACATCCTCTATAATTTCTTTGAATCAAGACCACATCTCAATAGCAATTTTTAGCAAATTCATTGTTCCACTTTACTGAGCCCAACAACTCCCTAAATTTACAATAGTCACCCTTCAAGATCAAGGAACTAGATAGAATTAAATAGGGATCCAGTCAACAATGACTATCTTAAGACATGATCCTCATTGAAAATAAGGTCAATTTTATTTCTTAGCCTCACAGGTGAAGACTGCAGTGAAAATTCTTTCCTAGTGTGTTTAGTGAGAGTAATTTCAATAAAATGCCAGAAACCAGATACAGTTTGGATACAGACTCCATAATTGCTAATCTAACCTAGCCAAACCTAACCATCCTAATCTAGCTTAACCTAAACTAACTACTTTAGCTTAATCTAATAACGTATAACTAAGCTACTAACCAAACTAAAACCTAACCTAATTTTTACATATTACCAGCTGAATTATGAACTCTTCTGAAACTGCATCTGGCATCTGAAATTTCACCAAAATTTTGATGCAACCAGGGTTGTGGAGTCGGTCCAAAATTTTCCGACTCCGACTCCACACATTGTCAAAAATTCGACTCCGACTCCACACATTGTAAAAAATCTAAAAATCCGACTCCGACTCCTCACATTTTAAATATACGACTCCGACTCCTCTAGTGTTTCACTTTATAATCATCATAATAATAAGACATTTCATCACCACCACACTAAGTGTGAAATTTTATATTTTATATTTTATATTTAAATAAATATTAATTGTATATTCTGAAAATGTAAAAAAAAAATATTAAAAAAACTTAATCTAGGGGCTGGGCTATCAATGAATAAGGTTTATTGACCAAAAAAACTAAATAACCTAAATGTTAGTATTTAGGATTTAGAAATTAAGGGTGACACAGGACACAGAAATTGGAGTCGGAGTCGGAAGTTTTTTACCGACTCCGACTCCGACTCTGCCTCCGCCCTGAAACGTGCGACTCCACAACTCCGACTCCACGACTCCGACTCCACAACCCTGGATGCAACACACAAAATTTTTCAATAACATTCTTGCACTTAACATGTCAAGAGAGAATTGACTAAAATTAATTGTACTCAATGCAATGGACAAAAATTTTAATAGCTAAATTTTGATTGAAATTATGGAAAAACTATACATTCATGTCATACAGTTTACATTACAATCCACAGCAAGGCCTAATTTAAACCCAGGTCTAAGCACACCTACAATATGATACTGTATACAGTAGCTACCTATATTTTATAATTTAACACAAAATATTAATTTATTGTATTGAATAACTACAAATTGCCTTGGGATTTGCAATAAAGCCTATTGGGAATGGGGAAAATTGCCATAAGTAGAACAAAATATGTAGGCATTGAGCCTACATTAATAAAGAAGAACATATTTTTTAATGCCAAAATTTTCTATCAAATTTACTCAAAAATTGTGAGAAAAACAATAAAAAAAAAAAATTATACATCCGATATTTTTCCATAAGCAAAATTCAAGTAGCCACAAAGATTTAACTCTAAGATGCCTAGACAGAAGCATTGCTTTAGGCAAGGAAAATGTGTTTTACTTTAGTCTTCCTACAAGTTCTGAGTGAAAAACACATAAAACCATAGGATATGCCTATCTCAGTGAGTAGACTGTGTTAATTGAACTTAAACACCTTACATAACCTAGTTGCCTATATCAAGAGAAGTATGATAGGCAACTACGTGACCTACAAAAAAAAAAAAAAAAAAAAAAAAAAAAAAAAGCTATGGTGGTTTCCTTTTTACCATTGAGCTGCACTAAATACTGAAGGCAAATAAATTTAATAATTTAACTAAAAAAAATGGCTAATGTAGAGAAAATCCCAGGGTAACAATTTTTTAAGAAGTGGTATTTCTAGAGGTATAGTCAAGTGTGGGTATAAAATGATGATTTATTTTGTTGCAAAATAAAAATTTAGAGAAATATATAAAAAACTTTTTTTTTTTTATCCCATGAAATGGGGTAAAAACAAACTGAGCTTGGGGTGGAAAAAAACACAGCAGTCTCTGGTACATATGGCCCTTAACCAATACAATAATGGTGTCAATGGATTCTTAAAAGAACAATAAACTTGCAGAAGATCAATTACATTTAAAACTTAATTTGAAACTTTGATATAATGAGAAACTTAAACAAATTTCCTCAACATTACAGTAAAAAAATTGATTTTTTTTCTGTATATACAGGGTGGTCCAAAAGTCATGCATCATCTATTACACTGGTCAACATAGATTTTTCATCAGAGTAAAATTTGTAGTGGCTGGATAGCATTTTTCACACTGATTCCAAAACTGCATTCAGATTTTTTCTAGCACGTATAGTTTTCAAGATGAAGGCATATATATAACTACACAGATTTAACCATTTTAAATAGGCAAAATACTAATATTTCAACATTTGATTGTGTTTATTTTATTGTTTTTTTTTAGTTTATTCATCTTAATTATACATCTTATGTATTTCAGGTATGAGCTTTTACATCTAGCAGCATTGTGATTCAGGCAACAACGCCGTACTTTGTGCGTCAAAAGATCAGTCCAGTCCAAGAACTTGTTGTGTCAAGTTGGTGTACATTTTTTTTGAATTTATAGTTTGCTCAGGTCAGTCAACATGCCTCGACAATGTAAGAATGACCCCGACAAGTTCTGTTTCGTATGCAGCCAGTTGACAACTAAAACACAGCGACGAAGTATTACAACCGACATTAAGAAAATATACAAGCTATACCATGACTCCAGATTCCTGGGATCTTGGGAGCATTGCTCCAGTAAATTTGACCATGAGAAAAAGTAAATTTGGGTTTGGGTTTTGTTCATCCGCTAGACATTATGCAATTTTTTTGCGTATACGTTCTTGTACAAACCAATTTTTTTAAATTACAAATTTAGTTATTTTAAGTTTAGTTGGTAATTCCATATTTAACAATTATTTTTATTTTTTGTTAAGCTTCAATGTTTTGATAATTAAAATTTTATTAAAACGTATATTTTTTTAATATAAAATTATCAGGATTGGACTATGTTCCATTGATCTCGGCCAGGTTTGATAAATTGGCCAGATAATTACTTGTGCGGTTTTAAGTAATCCACCATGACTCTAGAATTGAAAAGTTTAGTTAAGTTTAAACTTACTTTTACTTACTTTAACTTACCTACTTTTACTTACTCTTCCTTACTTTTACTAAGTTTAAAGCACTTACTTTTACTTACTTTTACTCACTTTTACCATACTATATTTACTAACTTTTACTTATTTTGTATTTTTTCAGGTAGTCAATAATCAATAATGGATCCTAATATTGATGAAGTTGGAGAGAAAAGTGAGGGTGTTAAAAGGGGTTACTTTTGTGGTCAATGCAAGAACAAATATTCAAAGAAGCAAAACTGGGAGGAACATTTTAATTCCAAAAAAATATTTGTTACAATACAAGAGGTCCCAGAGTTTGGGCCCGCAGCTTAGATATTGCAGTAAAGAAATACCAGGATGAAGTGCAGCAAAGAGATATGGCAAAGCAGTCATTTAGTTTGTTCACAAAATGTGCTAGTGCTAGACCTCAGAAAAATGAACCAACTTCATCAACTGCTAATCTAGAAAATGAAACTTTTTCACTAGATGTTTCACAGACTGAAGAAAGTGCTTCTCCTCCACCTAAGAAACAAAAGGTAAGTGAGGAATCTGTGCATCAGACTAACAAAACTGCTTTAGAGGAATTTGAAAATTCCCAAATCCAGAAGACATTGAATGCAATTTTGCGCCTAACAAAAGAAACTCACCAAGCTGTTGTGGTTAATAAAGAGAAGAGTCAAAATATGCCTTCAAGTTCAAGTGTTGCATCCAAATCTAATAAAGCAAAAAGCAACAAATTTGACATTTCCATAGCCCATTTAAGCAAGTGTAAATCAATACAAGAAATCCTGAACAATGATTTGATCAAATCTACATTCAAATTGGTGGAAAAGAAGGATCTAGGGCATGCTGATGATTCATTTTCAGTACCAAGTGATATAATGGAAAACATTGCAAATAGTGACACTAATATGCCTGATGTAGATATAGCTGTTGAGGATGAAGATGATGATAATTAAGAAGATATTGATGATGCTTCTGATGATAAATGAATAAACTTAAGGTGAGTTATAAACTGTACATTATTGTATTATGTTTAGCTAAAACAATTTGTAATTGGTATGTCGTCAATTCAAGAGTTTACTATCATTAACCTATCTAGTGGTGTAAGGGGAAAAAAAGTAAATTCAGAGCTGTGCTCCAGTAAATTTTTTCAAATCTGGAGTCATGAGCTATACTTTGGTTGCCATCTAGGTGACCAAGATAAACCATGGGCACCACATCAAATCTGTTCTGGCTGTTCAAATGGATTATGTGATTGGCTTAACAAAAAGAAAGCTTCAATGCCATTTGCCATACCCATGATATGGAGGGAGCCGAGAGATCATCATGAAGACTGTTATTTTTGTAGTGTGAACTTAATGGGGTTTTCTGCCGAGAACAAACACCAGATTGTATATCCAAACTTGGATTCAGCACGTAGACCAGTAAAACATGATGAAACATTGCCCATTCCAATTCCCCCAAGTGATAGGCTAGATTCTATCATAGATGACATGGAAAGTGATGAAGGTGCAGCTGGCGTTTCCGGACCATCTACAGAACCAGAGTACACTTTTGAAGGTAGACATTTAGAGCCTAAAAAGTTAACCCAAGTCATCAATGGAATGTTTGTGGAGATCTAAAAGTTATAGGAATGCTTATGGGTATGCAGTCAGGATTCACAAAATTTTGTTGTTTCCTTTGCCTGTGGGACAGTCGCGCCACTATAGAACATTACACCAAAAGTGACTGGCCACTTAGGTATACATATGTCCCAGGGGTAAGCAATGTCCAGTCTGTCCCTTTAGTGGATCCACAAAAGATCTATCTGCCACCTCTTCACATTAAACTTGGTTTAATGAAGAATTTTGTTAAAGCAATGGGTAAAGTCAATTCTGAAGGGTTCCAATACCTTTCAAGGAAATTTCCGAAGGTTACTGCAGCAAAATTGAAGGAAGGAATTTTTGTTGGGCCACAAATAAGGGAGGTTTTGAATGACACTGAATTTGAAAAAGTCCTAAGTCCGCTGGAATTGAAGGCTTGGCTGGCGTTCAAATGGATATGTGAAAACTTTCTTGGAAGCAACAAGTCACCTGCGTATAAGGATGGAGTCAAGAACCTCCTTGATGCCTTCAAAGAAATGGAGTGTCGAATGTCGTTAAAAATTCACTTCCTGCATTCCCACTTAGATTTCTTTCCTGAAAACCTTGGTGCAGTGAGTGACGAGCAAGGAGAGCGCTTCCATCAAGATATTCAGATGATGGAGAAGCGCTACCAAGGATATTGGAATGAAAGCATGATGGCGGACCATTGTTGGATGCTGTATCGTGACAATCCAGGCCAAATTTACAAAAGGAAATCACACTCACAGCGCTTTTAATAAAATAATGTACATATTCTTTATTTATAAGTACATTGAATAAGGTATATGATGTATTTGTTGTTTAGCATTCCTAAACCAGATTCGGAATCAGCGCGAAACATGCATTAAGAAAAGTGTGATCATGTTTGTGATGAGAAAAAAAAGTTTCATTTTGTTGGCCAGTGTTATTAATTTCAGTCATCCCCTACCTGAAAGAAAAAATAATATAGTCAACACCGAAAATTCCTATGATGTGCAACTTTTGCACCACCTTGTATATTGACTAGTGATGGGACGATACCAAAATTTTTAACGATTCCGATACCACTAAAAAAGTCTCGATTCCGATTCTCAATATTTTTAAATATAATTCTATACTTGTTTTTCTGGAAATTGTCATATTTTACTCTGGTAAGATTAACTATTTACATTATGAGTATGGTAATATAAATTGTAAATTATAATAGATTGGTTTAAAAATAAAAATCAACTGTAAGTTGTAACAATTCATTTTAATCTTCTTGATTACACATCATGGATATACATGTTTTAATGTATTGCTACAATACAATAAAAATAAAAAATTTTATCCTCTTTCATTTAAATTTTAAAGTTTACATTGCAAAACTGGTTCAATTAAAAGCTAAAGAATCGTTTTAAGAATCGGAAATCATGGTACAATTCTCTCGATTCCGATTCCGATTCCTGAAAAATGCTCGATTCTTCCGATTCCGATTCCGATTAATCGTCCCATCACTAATATTGACTGCTAGGAAAAATACAGCATGAATAAAACATATACCTATATACATAGAGCAAAATAATGATTCTTTTTTACCCCAAACAGGGGCCACCAGCCTGGGGTAAAAAAAAAAGTCTCACAAGGACTCTGACATATTGTGTTTTATTTCTCCTAATGAAAAAGACCCATCTCTTCACATCTTCACACACAAATATAAATTGCATGCAATGAAAACTCATCAGATGCCAAGCAATTAAAAAAAAAAACAGTTTTTTGTGCATTTTTTTTACTTTGTTTTCTATTGCTCACTTCTTGGAAACAAACAGACACAGAGATATTTTTAACTGCACTTTTGAGGAATGAAGTAGGCTACCTGCCAAAAAATTTTGAAAATTATTTACTGAAAACATAGTAGTTTAAGGGGCCAGCTTGTTTTTACCTCGGATGACTATACTTTCACTCCTGAATCCAGTGGTGATATTCATTTTTGGGGGAAATAGCTAGTACAGCCAAGCAGTGCATTTGTTTCTTGATGATTAGCCAGATGTGCATCAATTGTTGCTTTGTTTGTCATGGCATATTTTGCTACCTTCCACCAGAATAGGTAAATACATGATGTTAGGTTAGGTTAGTTTTAGTGTGCTTATTGTTTTTTTGTTTTATGTTTACCCCTCAATTTTCCTCTTCTTCAAAGCCCTGCCCACTTTTGTGTGATCCAGAGTGTTAAGGTAGAAACAGCCTATATCTCAAAAGCTAGCCATTTCCCCAAGAATTGAATATCACCACTGGATTCAGGAGCAAATGTACCTCTAGAAATACCACTTCTTATTAAAAAATCATTACCCTGGGGTTTTCTCTACATTTACCAAAAAAAAAACTACTTACGGTCTTTTAAAGACCTCCACATACACACAACTTTTAATGAAAAAATATAGGCTTTTTGTCACTGACTTTAGGCAATATATCTCGTGGAAATTTCCATCAGATTGCCAGGTTGAAAGCAATCAACCATAGGCCTATATATTTATTTGGCAATCTTTCGTTTTAGGTACATAAAACTGAGGCTACAAATAAGGCAGTGACTTTAGTTTTAGGTATGTAAAATTGAAAGATTGCCAAAATGCTCTCTGAACTGTATTGAGGCTACGAATAAGGCAAATAAAATGTAGGGATGATCAGTAGTTTCTAGTGCAGTTTTCTCTCTTCTTTCCAAATATGCAATCATAATTTGTCACAAATATAATAAAAAAGATAACTACATTTAAGCTTTCAGTACCATTTTGTGTCTGGCAGCGTTGCATGGGTGGTTTTTAGTTCCATTTTGGTCCAGCAGCATTGCGTTGATGGCATGCAGTGTATTGTGAATCATGTCATGTGATGGTTGAGAGATATTGTATTACAAAACAATTTAACAAGTGCTTAATAATAATGAATGTGCTCTAGAAATATTTGCTCAACACAGTGTAATTCTTGAAATCAAAGGGCATGTGGTTAGGTGCATCTCATTTAAGCACACACAAAAACTTACTGTTCATAAATGAATATTTAAGGAAACATTTTGTGCATAGTTTGTGGCTCAAAACTTAGAAATGGGTGCCCATGCTACTGTTGACTAGCATAGCTTTTGTGCAGAAGTTTGCCAGAACTGGCTATGAAATAAACTGATAGCTAGGTGGTCCAAATATCATTGTTGAAATAGACAAGTTAAAATTCAGCAAATCAAAATATAATAGGGGAAGGGATATCAGGGGCATCTGGGTTTTTAGGGGAATAGAAAGAATTTCAAAAAAGAAATTTATTGTACCTGTAACAGACCAAACAGCAGAAACAATCCCTGTTATTAAGGAGCACATTCCTCCAGGCATCATTATATATTTTGACTGTTGGCATGCATATGGTTCCCTGAATATTAGGGTGCATTAAACGCCCCATAATTTTCAAAAAGTTGTTGGATTTTAATGTCTATTCCCTCAAATGTTACACTTGTTGGTAGAAGTATGTATGCAAAAAATAAATCAAATCGGAGGTGGTCCTGGGTGGCCACCGGCCACTTTTATATATTTAGTAGTGATGCACCGAATATTCTGCAAATATTCGGTATTACTTATAATACTAATATACAAATATTCGGTATTACTATACTTACATTGATTGAAAGTTGAAAATGTATAAAACACAACAGCAATGTCACTACTCCAACTTTGCTCGTTTCCGCAAATTTGGCCTCGCTTTGCGGTCACATTCAACCACTTGAAGAAGATTTTGGAAGTGGTCTTCTCCTCTTGCAGCTGAGACAAAATCAGTTGTGAGCTTTACTGCTCTCTCCGCAGGGTCATTCACAATATTTAACCCATCCACAATGGACTTGGCTGCCTTGAAGTGGTCATTGTTCTGCCAATTGTCAACATCCTCTGTTAGGAAGGTCATATCCAGGTGAAGAAGGTTCACTGTAAACCACGAGTCCTCGTTCACAAGATCAGCCAGGGTTGTCGCTTCTGTAATTTTTGGAAATGACGGTTTGCCATATCCAGAACCGTAGCGGTGTTTTGGAGTGCTTGGCATTTCATCTGGTTGTATGGCCAGTAACACATCTGCAAGGGCACGACGCTCCTTTTGAGGTACTGCATTGCTGAACAGTGCCAAAACAACCAGTTCTGGGGTTAAATACCACAAATGTCTATCAAAGGCTTTCACAGTGCTGACTGAAATGATTGAGTTGACAGCTTTATAGTTGAGCAGAGTCTTGTATAAGCACAAATCAAACCATGGGGCATTTGAAGCAGACTGACATATGAGCCACCAATCACAATAAATATAAACAACAAAAACAACAAACTCCTTCAGTTTTTCCTGTTGATGTTGTGTTGTTACAGTTCCTCGAGGTAGTACAGAAATTTGCTCTTCAAGTAGGCATATTTTGATGGAATAAAGAATCTTTGACATCCACCTTGCTTTATGCATGGCCCCAGGTCTGTGGAGTGTTCCTTGTTTTGTGACATCATCATCGAGGACTACCTGGCAGAGTTGTGCCATTTCCTTGTAGTCTTCCCTACAGTATGAAGCGCTTGTGCGGATTGTGCTTAAAACCTTGTTTTTGCAGGATAAAAGCAGTTGTTGTGCATCGTCATTGTACATTGAAATGTCAATTTTGGTTAAACTTTCATCCTTTGCATGCGATATGCATTCCCAATTCTTCTGGAATCTTTGGAACAAAGATGCTTCTGGAGACTTTGATGTCTCAATTTTGAGAGCGTCAAACACATGATCCAGGATTACCTCTCCAACATGATGGCGACATGCACACCACAGAAGAGCACGGTCCAGTTTTGATTGAATGGTAACACAGGCAGCTGTAACGTGTCCAGTGTTTGATGCTGTTGTGTCAAAACATAAGTTGACAACTGACTGTTTGCACTTCCATGAATGTAGAAACGTGTAAGTGTGCTCGGCAATGATGTCACCTGATGACATATCACTTCCACGAGGATATCTAGCCACTCCCAGTAGCTTTACATCAGTGGCATTCCCAACCAACACTGGCAATCTTTCTTCCTTGCCATTCTTGTTTGTGAGCGTATGCATCTGCTTGCCATCCCAGTGAAGTGTTGCAGCTGTTGGGGCGATCCAATTTTCTCGAATATCTTTGGCGATAGCACTTGTTATTGATCGTCGAGCCTTATCAGCAGTTGAATACGACTTGGCCACACGACATGGATCACCTCCTGCCTCTTGAATTACAGCTTCGGTGAGCACAGCCTGTTGAACAGGAGTTATGTTTAGTCGAGTAGCAACAGACACGACTGAAGGCCTTTTCAGAATATCATGAGGAATAAAGGCAGACGTACCTGCATATGTTGATCTGTGGTGACTACGCTTCCTTTGAAGCTCTGGAATCGCCTCTTCTTCAGTTTCTTCCAAGCTATCTGCAGAGGCACTATCATCAGAGCATACAGAACTTTTCATCTCTTGTACACTGGATGATTCATGACGTTCTCGTCTTGAAGCTTCCGCTAAGATGCGTTTTTCTTTTCTACGATCTTTATCAGCTTTCTTCTTGTCAACACTACCAAATGAGGCTACTCTGTCAGATTTCATTGACTCTAAAAATGCTCTATCTTCCTCATTCTTAATGTTTGTCATTGCATCTTTTGTCCATACACCAAAGGTCTTATCAAGACGTTCATTCATGGATTGCAACTTAGCCAAAGTGTTTGGAGATTCTCTGCGAGAAACAGGTATTTGACGCAATTTGTTATTGTCATTAAGAAGGTCAAGTATTAGTTTGCAGCATTGATGGTCTGAAAGCATAGGAATATTTGCTTTAGTGTAGAATGTTTTCAGCTGGATAAGGACTATGCTGGCAGATTTCCATTTGAGTGGCTGTGTTTGTTCGCCTTCACATATTTCTTTCTGGATGTGCCACATCACGCATCGAAGAACCTGCCGGCAAGTTGGGAGGCGGACTCCTGTCAATGTACCATCTCCTTCTGTAAGAGCATTGCCAAGACCAAAAATGGCACTTGCTAATCTGGTCTTCTTAGCTTCCATTGTTACAGCTTCCATTGTTTCTGAAAGACAATAAAGGATATTATTAGACTATAAGTGAAGTTTCGTTTATGGTACATGTTTTATGTAAATCACCCCTTTAGGGTGCATCAAACGCCCTTAGGTTCTTGGATTTTAATGTCTATTCTCTCAAATGTTATGTAAATCACCCCTTAGCAACTCTATATTAAAAGAAACAATGTAAGTAGTCAACTGGTTGGTAAATAAAAAAAATAGATATTTTTACATAGCGCGGCCCCCGAAAATTGCCGCGAAAATATAAAAGTGACCGTGGCCACCCAGGACCACCTCCGATTTAATTAATTTTTGGCATACACACTTCTAGCAACAAGTGTAACATTTGAGAGAATAGACATTAAAATCCAAGAACCTAAGGGCATTTGATGCACCCTACTGAATATGCATGGGTACATTTCATCAGATGGTCAACCACAGTGAAACCTTCGTAAACCCAGAAAACAAGGATATCTATGTAATACACAATCAATTGATCCATTGAATGCACAACCATTGATTGATCATTGCACCAATGATGGATGTCTTAGGCTTGCACAATTGATGGATAAAAACTAAGCTGATGAAAATGAATGAAGCAAAAGTTCCTAACAGTGGTAAAAAACTAGCAGATGATGAGGCAATCCTTTAGAATCCAGCCATAAATTAGTTTTAAAAATAAATCATTAAAAGTATTTGATGAATGGTTATTGCTTTTAATGTACTAAATTAGTTATTTTCTGAATAATTTTAAATTAAGCATGGCAGGCAGACCTATAATTGAATGCCCAGTTAGATTAATTGAATGCCCAGTTAGATTAATTGAATGCCCAGTTAGGTCAACTGTACACCCTTGATGATTGGTTAGGTACTGGTACAGTATATAAAAGTTAGGTTAATTGAATGCCCAGTTAGGTACACCCTTGAAAACTGGTTAGGTTGTCATGATATTTTCGTTAGTTTAAATGAAAATATCATGACTTAACCTAACCAATCATCAAGGGTGTACAGTTGACCTAATGAGGCATTCAATTAACCTAACTGGGTATTCAATTATAGGTCTGCCCACCATGTTTAACTTACAATTATTCAAAAAATAACTAATTTAGTACATTAAAAGCAATAACCATTCGTCAATTAACAATTTATTTTTTAAACTAATTTACAGCCAGATTCTGAAGAATCACCAATGATGATTTTAGGTTTCTTTGTGTAGTGCATGCAGGCCAGTTGTATAAAGTAGTATCCCAACTTCATTCCATGGAGTTAAAACACAGTGGTTACAGTTTTAATCCATCAATTGTGCAAGCCCAAGGTATCCATCACTAGCGCAATGATCAATCAATGGTTATGCAATTGATGGATCAATCAATTGCACGTTACATCTTTACACAAAACATAGAAAGGCATTGGAAGGACATTAAGTCATGGGTTCTGAGACTGGGAAATTGTAACATATACTATGAACAACACTTTGCCTGTTACTTATTTCAAGCAGCTCATCATGACAAAGGACAGTTCTTCATCACTTCCTTTTGGAAATATCCAAACTTTACAAACCATCATAGGAAAGGCTTTTAAATATAAGGCTACACAAGGTTACATTTGGGTCATTTAGCACCCAACTGGTGACCCTCTTCTGGTTTTTGTTTCTAGTGTACTTTTAACTCCTCTTACCTAAAGTTGTAATTATCCACATTGGTTGTTAGGTTAGGTAGCTTAGGTGGTAAATTTTTACAAGTGTACATTACAGGCTTTGTAAATCAAAACTATGTTTTTCTGATGGTTTTTGACATGGTTTGAATGAAGGTTAATTTTGTTCAAACAACATCAAAAACAATTGGAAAAACATAGTTTTAATATATAACCTAACATATGGTAACCTAACCTAAAATTCCAAAATTCCTCAAAAGCCTGTAATGTACTCTTGTAAGAAAATACCACTTAGGTTAGCTTAGGGTTAAGTAGCTATATAACTTTTTTAATATTCATTTTTGACAAATTTTGATTGCACATTTGCAGAGGAGCTAAAACTACTGTACACTAGAAACAAAAAACAGAAGGGGTGGTCAACTGAAGTCAACTGAATGCTCAGTTAGGTCAACTGTATGCCCTTGATTAGTTTTAACAAAAATATCACAACTTAACCTAACCAATGAAAATATCACAACCTAACCAACCATTAACCCTTTAGGGACTGAAGATGCCAATTGCTAACGTTTCAAATACATGCATTCATAACTTAACCCTACAAAAAATTCAGGGCATACAGCTGACCTAACTGGGCATTCAGTTAACCTTACATTAAATAGAGCCTACTTATAATTTCTGGCAATTTATATTCTACAGTATATGTTTCTGCATTAAGTTCAATTTAGCATTAGCATTATTTCTAATTTCAATACAATGAGTTGTAGGTTTAAGATCATGATTCACAATGACACCCAAATCTCTCTCCTTTTTTTTCTTTATTTATCCAACTTCCATCCATGTTATACTCAAATTCTGGATTGTCATGACCAACATGCATAATTTTACACTTTTCCACATTAAATTTCATCTCCCATCTATCTGCCCAAGCAACTACTGGTACTTTATCAATGTCCTTTTGCATTTTCTTGGCACCTGTTAAAGATCCTACATTTTGTCCCATTTCTGTATCATCTGCAAATATTGAAGTTTTACTATTTAGACCCCTTTCCAAGTCTTTAATATAAATAATAAAAAGTAAAGGTCTAAGTACTAACCCCTGTGGGACTCCACTCAGAACAGGGCTCCATGTAGACCTAGTCCCATTTAACTCGACTCTCTGTTCGCTTTCTTTAAGCCATTCTTCAATCCAATTTTCTACCATCCCTTTTATTCCATGAGCCCTAACTTTAACAAGCAACCGCTTATGAGTTACTATATCAAAAGCTTGGCAAAATCCAAGTACACAATATCTACAGATTTTTTTATCCAGATGCTTTAACATACTATCATAAAACTCAATTAAGTTTGTCAAACATGACCTGCCATTTCAAAAGCCATGTTGTCTATTACTAATTAATCCTTCTTCTTCTAAGAATATTGTAATTTTCTCTCTGAAGACACTTTCAAGTAATTTGCAAATAATAGAAGTTAAACTAATTGGTCTATAGTTTTTAGCTAGGTTTTTGTTTCCTTTTTTGAAAAGTGGGACTACATTTGTTTTTTTCCAGTCTTCTGGAACTTCGCTATTAATCAATGAAAGGTTGAAAAGTATTTTAAGTGCTTCGGCTATGCTATATTTTGCTTCCTTTACTATTTTAGGATAAATTTCATCAGGTCCTGATGACTTATTTATGTTTAGCCTGTCAATTGCTGTCAAAATATCCACTTCCTCTCTTGTGTTACTAATGTAAAATCATGTATTTTATTTACAGTTTCCTTTGTAAATACTGAGCAGAAACATCTATTTAGCTCCTCAACAATTTCAAAATCTTCTTCAATAATTTTGTTGTCAGCATAAAGGGGTCCAATGTTTTTATTAGATTTATTCTTCAAGTTGAAATGACTAAAGAACTTCTTGGGTTTTCCTTTACAATTTTTGGCTAAGTTCCTCTCTAAATTGCGTTTACTATCTCTTATAAGTTTCTTGCTTTCTTGTCTCTTATTTTTATAGATTTCAAGGTCCCTTTCATTTTGAATTCTCTTAAATTTGCTGAAGGCCTTTCTCTTATCTCTTATTCCTTTCTTAATAGACAGATTTATCCAGGATTCTCTGTTATTTCTGATTCTTATTTTACACTGAGGAATATATTTACTTTGAACATCTTTTATTTTATTTTTTAACTTTTCCCATACATAGTGTGTAGATTTACTTTGAGTGAATATACAGTATCTTTTGGTTGAAGCTCAAAAATCTCCACCCAATTTATAGTTTAACTCATTAACTAGTTCAGTCATATTTCCATTTTTAAAGTCAGGAATTTCAGCTGCATTTTTAGTATACTTTGAGTCAAATTTCACCTTGAAGCTTATTATAAAATGATCACTTGAACCCAGTGTTTCAAAGACTGATATGTTATATATAGAATCAGCAATATTTGTTAATAATAAATCTAAAATTGCATTCTCTCTGGTTGCTTCTTTAATTAACTGATTTAGACCATTTTCTACAACTGGTACAATCAAGGAAGTTCTCGTTACTTTCAGGTGCTTGTAATATTACCCAATTTATATACCATATCTATAGTTTAAAATCTCCAACAATAATTACATCATTTGAACCAACCTTATTTATTTCCTTAATAATTTAATTTTGTACATATCGATTCTCCTCTCTTGTTTTGGGGATTCCTCTAATTGAACATCCTTCTGGTGGCCTATATATACACTACCTATTTTAATTTTTTTACCATTTTTATTTTTGATTTCTATCCATACTGACAACTATTTCACTTTCTTTTATTGAATTTATCTCTATTGGAGACAAATTTGACTTTGCATAAATAAATACTCCACCACCTTCAAAATGTTTACGCTCATAATGAGAGAGTTCATAGCCATTTAATTCATAGGTAATAATATTATCTCGCTCACTTAATTGATTATTTGGTACACTGCTAAATTTTGTCCACATCTCAGTTATGATAGTGATATCTAGTTTTTCAATTTCAACATATGTTTTAAATTCATCTATCTTATCTCTGATGCTTCTTGCATTTACATAAAATAGTGAAAGAGAACCTGCAACATTTTTTTAATTTTGGATCTATATTATCAGCTGACTTTGGTCTTTGCCATCTTTAATTTTTACTCCATTTATTTGTTTCTGACAGTTATCATTATTTTGAGATATTTTATTCAGTGAAGTACCATTTGTTAGTCAATGGGACATACCCAGGTTTTTTACATTTTCATTTTGGATTTCTGTTAATAAAATTTTACAGAGTACATCCTTACCTCTTGTATTAAGATGAACCCCATCTTTATTATACAATTCTCTTCTCCAATAAAATTTGTTCCATAGATCAATATATGTTACACCTAATTGTTTACAGAGTTCTTTGAGTCTATTATTTATGCTAAGAGCCTGGAGAACCATTTATTACTTTCACTCATCCTTGGAATAATAGCTGTAATAAATGACTTACGCCTACCTTCTTTTAATGTTACCAAGATTTCATCTGACAGCTTAAGCATTACATCATTACCTACAGCGTAAATAACTACATTTTTTTGGAGAAACTAAATCAGTACCCAAAGTTTTTCACTGATTTTTGACTTTACCCTATCAATGGTTGCACCAGGATAGCAATAAATTATGCTTCCTTTTGGTAACATAGTTCCTAGGCCTCTGACTCTTGGGAATCTCCAATTACAGAAACTTTTCCTACATTGCTTGGGTTTAACTTGAAACTTTTACTACTACTGAATTGAGTTTCCCTATATTGATTATTTGCTTCATCATTTATAGAAAATGAATGAAATCTATTTGTTAATTCTATTAAAACATGTTCATTTAGTTTTAAAATCCTGGGTTTCCAGGTTTTCTTTGGCTTTTCCCACTCATTTGGCCTATTTTGCATTGATCTAGGCCCAGTACCATAATTATTCATTTTTACACCCAGTCTGTTTTTATGATGAGAAACTTTTCTGGTCAATTTTGAGATGTTTTGCATGAATCTGCCATCCATTTCCTGTGCAAATACGTAGTTTTCGAGATACCATCATCTTGAAAACTACACATTTACACATGAAACGGATGGCAGTTTCATACAAAACACCTCAAAAAAACAGAAAAGTTTGCCCTCGTCATTTTTGTTTAAACTAATGAAAATATTGAGATGGTATGGTTAACTAAAAATATTTTTCTTCTCTTTTTTAATTGATAATAACAGATTTGAAATTCTCTCAATATAGAGAATGTTAAAAACTGAGGCAATCATATGTCCATTTCAAGAGACGGGAAAGCATCTCACTTCTCCTTGATGTGGTAGGTGATCCAGTCTTGTTTTTACCATTGGTGTTTTGTATTGCTTAACCATTAGCTATAAGAACCATGTCTCACATATTTGGATCACTTAAAATTATCATGTAAATATCATAATCATTTCTGAATGCCTGATTTCCTTTATAAAGACCGTGTTGAAAAACCTAACTTCAGTTATCAATATGCATCACAATGGATTTTGAGCTTTCTCAGGCTGTGAACTAAATTGTACCTTTAACTGCCTTATGAGCAACATATTAATGCAAATACATATCCCAAAATTTTAGACCATTAATTATCAGTCAGTTTTGCTCCCTTTTCTGGCATCATTGCACTCATGGATTCCTGTGAGTCCACTGATGACAGTGCTAGGGGGATAATCTCTAAATGTTGTTGGTTTTTTTTCTTTATCAGGGATTTGTTTTTGGCTGGGACTTTTGCTTATTGAAGTGAATTTGGACAAAGCTTTTTCTTCCCCAATGCCTGCACAAATGCTGAAGCCAGTGTTCACATAGTTTTTTTTGTTATAAACATTGCTTTTGTTTGTACTGATTGAGCCAAGAATACATTTAATGATTGTGAGATGAAGTGGAGTTTAAAATGACACATCTGGGACTTATCAGGTTTATACAATTTGGGTAACACTCATTGACCTTACCCTAGTAACTAATATTCTTTGTTTTTTTTTGCATTAGTTATGTGTTATTTTTTTCTGTAAGTCTTGTCTCCTTTGTGTGGTAATGGGCTGGTGATGGCCAATAATTTAATTGTTTTATTTTATGTTGACATTTTTGTGTGTGGTGACTAATGATGTTTGTTTCTTTTGTTTTGTAGTAATAATTTTTTCAAGTGCTTAGTGGTTCTGAATACACATTGGTGTATGATCAATAAAATTGTTCAGATCTTCTTTAGTTACCTGTAAAAACTTGCCTGCGGATGCAGTTAACCTTGTAAGTGTTATTGTTGTTTCGTTGATTAAATTAAGCAAAGGGCATTTTACTTTTCTTAAATCCTCCCACCATAAGCTGAAGAGTAAGTCGTTAAAAGAGGCAGACTGGCTATGCTCCAGAGATCTTAAAGGTGAGAACCCAGTTTCAGATTGGTAGGAGCTGCCTATCTGACATAATCTCAACCACACTAAAATTGGTAACTTGCTCACCTCATTTCTCTCATTCTTAGCAGTGCAGGTGGTGCTGGAGTCAAATGATTTTTATTAAGGCCCTCTGGGTGGTTCTCACTGGCAGCTAAATCTCCCATCTCTGCAACCAGCCGCAGCTGCCGTGACCCCACTAACAGAGTATCCGGTAGGTGAGTAACGCAAACGCATCTTTACACAGATACACTTACCGGCATCGCGCCCCCGTTTCACTGGTGCCCAGACCCGGGAAGATTGAAGGGAAACATCAATAGAGAGCATTAGCATTGACTAGAAGCCCCTATTCTCTTGCCGGTATTCCCAGCACTCACCACACTGCACAAGAACAGTTGAGAAACAGAATTATTCACACGAAGAGCGAACAATAGAGAATGGGTGACACAACAGGTCTTGCCAGTCAATTTACCACCACTATCACCACTGCTGTGGCTTCATCAACAGTCACTGTAAGCACAATAGCTAGTCCCATCTTGACTTCTGGCACTAATTTCCCATATAACCATGACATGGGTGGCAGTAGGGAAATAGCTGCTACTTTACAGCCAATAGGAACAACCCCTGAGAGACCAGCATGTCCGTCACCACCTATGGCAGGAACTCCTAAGGATGGGGGCATTGACCAGCCATCATTGGCAATTCTTCAGCAAATGGTTATGCAGAATGCTCAGACCATGGCCATGATGTCTCAAATACTGGCTAATAGCCATACACCTAAGGTTCTTCCACCGGAAAAATACTGCCTGAGTGAAGGACATGATTTTCATGAGTTTGTGAGAACCTTTGAGAAATATTTTGAGCAAGAATATCCAGGTTCCCTTGAAAGGATGGGATCCCTTTTAGCTAATTACCTCGATGGCTCTGCCTTAGAAATTTATCGAGTAATGCGGAAGTCTACTAGTGATTATGGGACACTGAAGGCTCATTTAATATCCTGGTATGAGAAAGAGCAAAGAAAGAAAGAAGAAAGTCAGAGTCAGGACTTTATGGAGGCTACCAAGCACTCGCATGAGACTGTCTCTGCTTATGCCCTTAGAGTAATAACCCTAGCCTGTCAGTGCTTCCCTGGTATGGATGTCACTCAACTCCGTATAGTTAAAGATAGGTTTATATCTGGGTTGCCCTTGGAGTTGAGGCAGGAGCTGACCAGGATCATCCATACTCAAAGGACCTTACTAGGAATGAAGATCTCGTGGGAGAAGCTTGTGGCACTAGCAGACTTAAATTCCACAGAGTCCCCCTTGGCAGGTCAAGCTGGAACCACCACTAGAGGCACCCAAGAAACATCCCCACCAGTGGGTCAGTGGCAGACATCCCAATCCTCTGTGAAGCCCCAATCTGAAATGGCCAATGTGGCACATCTAGCACCAGCCCTTCCTACAGCTCAAGCAGCACCCCCATTGAATCAGTGTGCTTATCCACCTTCTTCATGGAATTGGCCACCTAACTATATTGAACAAATCCCACACCAGTCAACACACACACCATATCTGAGTTCACCACCAGTTGTATTAAAGCAAGAACTACCCATGGTTGCCCCTCAGTCTACTGCAACAAACAGTCAAGGAAGGCTAAGGGGGCCCAATGGAAGAAAAGTGAGAACTGCAGCAAACTTCCCTAGGGGTCAGTCTCACCCACCAGCCAATAACTTTCAGCAAGTTGCAGCAGCACCAAGAGACCACAGGACATGTACCCATTGTCAGCAGTCAGGGCATACAAAGGGTCAATGTCCCTCGCGTCCTTTATGTCATTGGTGTGGAAAGCGGGGTCATCTCCATCAAGATTGCTATACTGCCAGGAACATTTGCATACGTTGTAAGCAACATGGACATAGCCCTGCACAGTGTCCTACTCAGAAGAACTATTTAATGGAGAGGCCACAATGCCCAAGTTGTGGAGGACCACATTTGGGTCAAGATTGCATGAGTGACCAAGGGTTGGTCCCACCACCACAAGAACTAGCACCAGAATTGGGAAACTAGATAGCTCTGTCATGGAAGGCCGCATGCCAGAGCTACCCCAGCATGCTAGCAATGAACGGTCTTTTGGAGGCATCATTGCTTCCCAGGAAGCAACACCATCAGGCAATATCCATTAGCAAGTCAGATTGCACACAACTACCTTGAGGCCCCCCAGAGTGAGACTGAAGATGAGACAGTGGAAGATGTTGAACAAGTTGGAACCCTAGAGAGGGATGAAGAGCAGCCAGTGAACACTGAAGATGAATTGGCTGAAGTTCTGGACCTGAGACAAGAGCAGCAATCAAGCAATGCCTTAGTCATCCGGCCAAGAATAAAAAGCTCTCCCCACACAGGCCCATTGTCAGCTCTTGTGGATACAGGTGCTGCAGTCAGTTTGATGTCAGCTTCATGTTACCATCAACTTCCCTCTGATAAATTCCCACTAAAGGAAGTACCTCTCAAGGGGATTAGGGGTATAGGTAAACACATTGTACCAGTTCTGGGTGGTTGTACAGTCACACTCATGTTTCCCAATTTTGAAACACAACCAATTGAGTTTGTGGTTGTGAGAGACCATGTCTCAGACTTTGATCTGATCTGTGGGGTAAACATGTTACAGACTGATAGTTTGCTTCCTGACTTGGCTAAACGAGAACTCCTCACTCGGAAGGGAACCAACTTATCACAGTTGCCCAAGATGCTCAACAGCCACTTCCAACCAGCCTTGAATGTGAAAGTGTGGAAGATGTTGAAGTTGCACCCCGCACCTGTCAAATGATAGAGGCATGTTTCCGCCTCCAAGGATACAACCCTGATCATGATTAACTTATTTGGAAAGTAACTCCTCGGTAAAAGATTTGATTATACAACCTGGATTAATGAATGTCACAGAAGACAACTTTTTGGTTGCGGTATTAACCTTGGAGACTTCTCACAGAAGATCTCCAGAGGAAACTTAATTGGGAAGGCTATGAAATTGCAGGGTAAGGACTCACTGGTACATCTGGTGGACTTCACTGACAGTTCAAAAACTTCTAAAAATCAGGAGGACTGGACTTCACAAATGATGGTTGATGCTTTTGAGTTGACAAATACATCTCTCTCAGCAGAACAAAAGGACCAGTTAGTCCAGTTGTTGCTGTGCCACCAAGGAGCTATTAGTCATGGTGATGGGGATGTTGGCCACACAACCATTATCAAGCATCAGATTGAAACAGAACACAGGCTTCCAGTCCATATCCCAGTAAGGCGAGTCCAAGGACCTGTACTGCAGGACATTGAAGAGCACTGCCAACAGCTGGAGGAAGATGGTATCATCAGACGAAGTTTCTCCCCATACTCTGCACCTGTCGTGCCAATTAAGAAAAGTGATGGGTCAATACGGTTATGCATTGATTATCGAGAGCTCAACAAAATAACAAAACGAGATTGCTTTCCATTACCTAATTTGATTGACACTCTCTTCAATTTGCATGGAATGCAATACTTTTCTACCATTGATTTAGTCAAAGGGTATTATCAGGTTGAGATGGAGGAATCCAGTGTTGAGAAAACTGCATTCTCCACCCCTCTTTCCCATTGGGAATTTCTCAGAATGCCGTTTGGGGTGAAAAATGGTCCAGCTACCTTTCAACGAGCCATGATGATGGCATTATCTGGGATCCCATGGACTCAATGCATGGTCTACCTTGATGATATAATGGTAGTAAGCCGCACCTTCCCTGAACATCTTGAAATTCTGGGAAAGGTCTTGCATGCCTTGGAATCTAATGGTTTTAAGATCAAACCCTCAAAGACTGAGCTTTGCCAAGAGGAAGTGACATTCCTGGGACATCAGGTGTCATCCAAGGGGATGGTCCCACTGGTAAAGAACCTAGAAGGTATTGCCAAGTTTCCAATCCCAAACACCATCAGAAGACTCCGCCAATTCTTAGGGATGGTTAATTTCTATCGCCGACACATCCAAAATTGCTCAGAGATAGCAAAGCCTCTTAGTGAACTTACAGGCCGCAAGACGCTGACTTGGACAGCGAGTTGCCAGACTGCGTTTGATAAACTAAAGGAGGCCTTAGTTAGTCCGATCTTGTTGACATACCCTGATAGGTCAAAGGAAGCTAAACCCCTACAGCTCCATGTAGATGCTTCTAACATTGGAGCTGGGGCTTGCTTGTCCCAAGAGCAGGAAGGAAAGAATAGGCCCATAGCCTTTGTTTCAACCACATTCAATAGGGCTGAACAAAAGTACTCACCACTGAACGAGAATTAGCTGCTATTCGATGGGCTGTGAGGACCCTAAAACCCTTCCTTTATGGAATTAAAGTTAAAATTTTTACTGATCATCAACCTTTAACCTTCCTTTACAATATGCCATTAGTAAATAACAGAGTTGCTCGCACACTGGAAGAGCTGAGTAGCATTGAATATGAGCTAGTGTACATACCTGGGAAACAGAATTGTATCGCAGATGCACTATCCAGGTCTCCAATTGACAATTGTCAAGAATCATTGGATCAATATGACAACCGATCAAATGCCACTCCAAAAGGATTCATAAAGACTGAAGTCCCAGGGGGAGGAGATTCCCTCTTTTATTGTCTATCCTTGTGGAGTAGTGGCACAATGGATCATCATACGGAAATCAGAGAAGCAACAGTAGCAGAACTAATTAACAGGCGAAATAAGTATGGGATCTCTTCTGATAAAGCTATCACCCGTCAGCTGAATCTGATGAAACATGTTGGTCAGATCCCAACCCCACGGTTGATCCAAGTTTATAGTGATATGAATAAGGTAGAGATTTGGGTATATCATGGAGATCGAGCTCCCTTAAAGTATGGTTCTGACAACTACCATGATCGGTGTTATCTGCAGTGCCTCGCTGGGATCCATTACAATTGGTTAAACCCTATACACCTACCTGGTCAATCAAATGATAAGCCTTCCCCTGAAATTCTAAATGTGAATAGGGAAACTGATAGCCCCTTTGAAGAATTTACACTGCTTGATGATAGCATGGAGGAGGACCTTGCACCTGACACAGAGGCTAGTGGGGAGGGGAATCTACCACCTGATAACCTTACACCACAATTGGAACTGACATCAGTTGTGGTGGACATCTGTCCAGTGATTCCTTTGAGAGAAGGAGAACAACTCCCAAAAGAAGGAGGGGCATTGTCCCTGGAAGATGTCATAACCTTACAAAAACTTGACCCTCACCTATGTCGCCTTAAAAAGGGGATTAAGCAACAATGGACAGCAAAACGATATACTGGAAACCTACAACCATATAAACGAGATCATCAGCAATTGGTAGTTATTGATGACATCATTTACCATAGGGGAAAAGACCACCACTTGCGTTGTGTTGTTGCCAAAGGTGTTGCTATAGATTGGGCTGTCATTTTTCACAAGGAGTTTGCTCACTTAGGGCGAAATAAATTGCTTGCCCTATTATTGGAACATTTTTGGTACCCACAGCTGCATCGCATAGTGACTGAGATAGTCACTTCTTGTGTGGAGTGTCAGAGAGCAAAGATTACCAATATTCTCCACACACCACCTGTGTTTAAGATTGTAACCCAACATCCTTTTGAGTTGATTGCAGCAGATCTTATCTCCTACCCTATCTCTCAAAAGGGGAATGTTTGTGCATTGGTGGTGGTTGACCATTTCTCTAAGTGGTTGTCCGTGGTCCCACTGCCCAATAAACGGGCCTCTACTGTAGCACAAGCATTCAAAACTCGAGTATATCCATTTCTGCCCAGGCTGCCTGAAAAGCTACTCAGTGATAATGGGCCTGAGTTCACAGCCCAGGAATTTGAAGATACCTTGCTTGAACTGGATATACTCCATGTAAGGACTTCTCCCTATTGCCCCACATCCAATGGGGCTGTTGAGCGAGTAAACAGGACACTAACCCAATATTTGCGGATGAGTTTGAACCAGGTTGAGACCTGGGATGACCATCTGCCCAGGGTGGTATCCATTTACAACAATACCAAGCATCAGGAGACTGGTATTTCCCCAGCAGCCTGTCTCTTATCCCAGGCTCACATCTTCCCTCAGGGCCCTAGGATAGACCACCATCAGCTTCAATATCGGGATGAAGGCCATCCACGGTTCAAACCCTATCACTTAAACCAGCTGGTGGGGCTGAAAATACACTATCCTGGCAACCTGAGCATCAATAAATTCAAACCTCGGTATGCTGGACCATATTGTATAATTAAAGTGAACCCAAATGAAATTACTTATCAAGTTCAGTCAATGAACCCTCAGGAACCCACTATTTATAAAGTTCACCACAAACATCTGAAAAAGTGGAATGTGGCTCCACCATATCTTCAACAGAACCGCTACTACCAAAGGCTTTTGGGAGATGCCCATTATGAGGTTGAATTCCTACCACAACCTACACCTGTAGAGATGAGTAAGGGTCCATCTCTAATTGAAGAACCAAGCCATGATGAACCATTCTTTAAGGGTTTTCGCTTCAACCCATTACCTGTGGAGCGTCTGAGAAAAATTCAGCAGACTCTAGATCAGACTCTCCACAACCTGTATCAGTTGGAAGAGAGATTTCATGAACAGCCACCTCCCAGCAGAAATTCTTTGAGACAAGATAAGACAAGTGGGGAGGATAAAGTTAATGGGGACATAGAGAATGGATGCCCAGTAGCAATCTCATCCTTTGATTCAGGGCAGGAACTACCTTCCTCTGAATTGGAGCCAGTGAAACAAAGTCCCCTAACGTCTTTTCGATTTATTGCTACCAATAATCAATCATATTTAGTGGCTGTGGAACCTGAAACAGACTTTGCAGTGACACAATCTCCAGAATCTTCAGAAATGACAAGTGAGTTGAACTTAGTGGCCTAGGAGGAGGACTGAGTCCAACTGATCAGCCAACTCACGCAAGGCGACGAGGGTCCCTCACTCTGGAACCATTCTCTGGTGTATTAAAGTGGGTAAAGAAAACATCATTGACACCTTCAAAAATTGATTTTAGAGGGTTCTCACCTGAATCTCAAAACCTGCCTTTACCAGTTGTTACACAAGTAGGTACCCTCAAGAAGATGGGGAACCGACCATTCACAAGGTCACAGGGCAGATCTCAGGAATTGCTTAGGGTACAAAGTTCCCCACTTGAGAGGAAAACTAAAAGTAAGGTTACTGATTAGGTTAAGGTAAGATATGATTTGTAAAGTGTATTAAAGTCCCATACTATCACTCATCACTACTTATATACTTAGAGATAAAAATACCTGTGTTGTGCACCCCACAACAAGTGGGGAGGAGTGAGATGGTATGGTTAACTAAAAATTTTTTCTTCTCTTTTTAATTGATAATAACAGATTTGAAATTCTCTCAATATAGAGAATGTTAAAAACTGAGGCAATCATATGTCCATTTCAAGAGACGGGAAAGCATCTCACTTCTCCTTGATGGTGTGGTAGGTGATCCAGTCTTGTTTTTACCATTGGTGTTTTGTATTGCTAACCATTAGCTATAAGAACCATGTCTCACATATTTGGATCACTTAAAATTATCATGTAAATATCATAATCATTTCTGAATGCCTGATTTCCTTTATAAAGACCGTGTTGAAAAACCTAACTTCAGTTATCAATATGCATCACAATGGATTTTGAGCTTTCTCAGGCTGTGAACTAAATTGTACCTTTAACTGCCTTATGAGCAACATATTAATGCAAATACATATCCCAAAATTTTAGACCATTAATTATCATTGTCAGTTTTGCTCCCTTTTCTGGCATCATTGCACTCATGGATTCCTGTGAGTCCACTGATGACAGTGCTAGGGGGATAATCTCTAAATGTTGTTGGTTTTTTTTCTTTATCAGGGATTTGTTTTTGGCTGGGACTTTTGCTTATTGAAGTGAATTTGGACAAAGCTTTTTCTTCCCCAATGCCTGCACAAATGCTGAAGCCAGTGTTCACATAGTTTTTTTGTTATAAACATTGCTTTTGTTTGTACTGATTGAGCCAAGAATACATTTAATGATTGTGAGATGAAGTGGAGTTTAAAATGACACATCTGGGACTTATCAGGTTTATACAATTTGGGTAACACTCATTGACCTTACCCTAGTAACTAATATTCTTTGTTTTTTTTTGCATTAGTTGTGTGTTATTTTTTTCTGTAAGTCTTGTCTCCTTTGTGTGGTAATGGGCTGGTGATGGCCAATAATTTAATTGTTTTATTTTATGTTGACATTTTTGTGTGTGGTGACTAATGATGTTTGTTTCTTTTGTTTTGTAGTAATAATTTTTTTCAAGTGCTTAGTGGTTCTGAATACACATTGGTGTATGATCAATAAAATTGTTCAGATCTTCTTTAGTTACCTGTAAAAACTTGCCTGCGGATGCAGTTAACCTTAAGTGTTATTGTTGTTTCGTTGATTAAATTAAGCAAAGGGCATTTTACTTTTCTTAAATCCTCCCACCATAAGCTGAAGAGTAAGTCGTTAAAAGAGGCAGACTGGCTATGCTCCAGAGATCTTAAAGGTGAGAACCCAGTTTCAGATTGGTAGGAGCTGCCTATCTGACATAATCTCAACCACACTAAAATTGGTAACTTGCTCACCTCATTTCTCATTCTTAGCAGTGCAGGTGGTGCTGGAGTCAAATGATTTTATTAAGGCCCTCTGGGTGGTTCTCACTGGCAGCTAAATCTCCCATCTCTGCAACCAGCCGCAGCTGCCGTGACCCCACTAACAGAGTATCGGGTAGGTGAGTAACGCAAACGCATCTTTACACAGATACACTTACCGGCATCGCGCCCCCGTTTCAATATCACAACCAATCATCAAGGGCGTACAACTGACCTAACCAGACATTCAATTGATCTAACTGACCTAACCACAATACCTTAAAAAGGTCTAAACTCTTGTCTTCATCGAGAGCAATAAGGCGGATTATGTCTCAAAGTCAAATATGCAAAACTGACACGTCATACTTCTGGTCACAAAAACACCAAACTAACAGACCAACAATCACTAATAATGATTTAATTTTAAATCAGGACAAATTGAATTACGCAGAAGTAGCCAGAATCACCAAAAATAGGAAATATTCACCAAATAGTTGATATATATATATATATTATGTATATTTATTTATTGGAAAAAAAAAAAATAAATAAAAAATATATATATATATTTCAATAAAAAAAACACTTTATACCATACAAATCTGCATGATATATATATATTTTCTTAGTCAGTTTTGAATGGCAATTCAATATATTTTACTATTTTAACCACGCATGAGTGGGTTAAAAGACAAATATTAACCCTAGGCCCAACTAAAACATTGGGTTCAGGCTGTTTCTGAGTTTCAGCCTCATTTACATTATTAGGCCCAGGGCTAGGCCAAATTTGAACTGCAATATCTCTAAGTTAAATTTAACACAATCCTCTATAACTAGTTTAAGCTCACTGATGGAACATTCAGTGCATACATCCACCATCATCAACGTTACACTCCAAACTGACGCATTTCCACCTCACTGCTACATTTTATTGGCAATCATGAGGCAGAATGGCACAAAGTAGTTCTTATTAAAAATATTAACAAAAAATACTTTACAGGGTTTTACAAAAACTTTACCAATGCCATGGTCTTCAGACAGTCTCCAAATATACATATATATTTATGGTTTTTATGACTAAAATACCAGTATTTGTGGAGCCGTGAAACTGCATATTTACCATTGGTTAGGTTAAGTCATGATATTTTCATTAGTTTTAACGAAAATATCAACTTAACCTAACCAATCATCAAGGGCATACAGTTGACTTAACTGGGCATTCAGGTGACCTAACCAGGCATTATTAACCTACATTAAATATCTTGGATCATGTCAAGAATAGCGAACCCAACACCTGCAGGGTTCGCTATTCTTGACAAGGGAATTTTTGGGTTCGCTATTCTTGACATGGTAAAATTGGGTTCGCTATTCTTGACATGGGAAGTCCTCAAGGACATTTTCATAACTTCAGACCAGGGTTGTGGAGTCGGAGTCGTGGAGTCGCACGTTTCAGGGCGGAGTCGGAGTTGGTAAAAAACTTCCAACTCCGACTCCAATTTCTGTGTCCTGTGTCACCCTTAATTTCTAAATCCTAAATACTAACATTTAGGTTATTTAGTTTTTTTGGTCAATAAACCTTATTCATTGATAGCCCCTAGATTAAGTTTTTTTAATAATTTTTTTTTACATTTTCAGAATATACAATTAATATTTATTTAAATATAAAATATAAAATTTCACACTTAGTGTGGTGGTGATGAAATGTCTTATTATTATGATAATTATAGAGTGAAACACTAGAGGAGTCGGAGTCGTATATTTAAAATATGAGGAGTCGGAGTCGGATTTTTAGATTTTTTACAATGTGTGGAGTCGGAGTCGGAAAATTTTGGACCGACTCCACAACCCTGCTTCAGACGGTAGGTTTATGTTTCCCAATTTTAAGTAATTAGTTAAGGACGTATTAAATGCTTTTATATTAGTCTTTTTTAATTTAACCAAACTAGCATGATTTAACCTAACCAATCGTCAATGCCGTACAGTATAAAGAATCCTCTTCTCTTAATATATAAAAATAAATAAATAAATAAAAATTTATTGTTTTTTATTTATTTTTTTAGGTTAATTGTACGCCCTTGACGATTGGTTAGGTTAAGTCGTGATAGTTTGGTTAATTTTTGCTACCCGCGACCCACATGAAGGGCGGGTCTTAGGCTAGTTGTAACATAAGAGAAACTTTTGGGTTCGCTATTCTTGACATGGTAAAATTGGGTTCGCTATTCTTGACATGATCCAATATCTTATTTTCAACAAAATTGGAAACAGTACATGAAATGGAAAAGATCCAAATGGTGTAAGCTATGATAGGCCTAGTAACATCTTCATAATGTCATAACTTCATTATTTTCTAATATTTTTAAAATGATACATAGCTACTTGCACTTTTTCTACTCTATCGATTGATACATGTTTCGTTACTGTAGCAGGTTTCATGGCAATGCGGGTGTCTTGTAAAGTTTTACCCTATATTTTTCTATAAAATCCTGAAAAAATGAAAAAAAAATTGATAAGTAAATTTCTATTGATGGTAAATATTTGGCTGGACACAGTGGCTACATTTTTTATCAAAATTACATTTTTCTAGTGTAGTTTTCTCTGCTTTGTTCGAATCTGATACCCATTTCTTGTGCAAATGAAAAGAAACTATTTTTTTTTCCATTCCAAAATACAAAGTGTTTCTACTCATTTGCGCAAGGTTATGCATATTGGGCCAAAAAATCCAGAATTTGAATACAATATGAATGGAATTTGGATTAAAAATAATGATAAAGAGAAAGACTCGGGTGTCACTGTGACTAATGAACTTAAACCCTCAAATCACTGTATGAAATTAGAAATAAAGCAAATGCTAGACTCAATCTCATGCACACACACACATTGAATACAAATCACCCAATATTATAAAGCAACTATATATTTCATATGTGAGACCCCTCCTTGAATACTGTATTCAATTTAATAGTCCCTATTTGATACAAGATATTGAAAAACTGGAAAAAGTACAGAAACGAGCAGCAAGAATGATCCCATTTCTAAGACAATTGACATATAAGGAAAGACTGGCGTATCTAAACATGTTCTCATTAAAAAAAAGGTGGTTTAGAGGTGATATGATAGAGGTGTATAAAATGATAAAAGGGTTGGATAAGATAGAATTTGATTCTCTTTTCATTAAAGATCACAATAACCAGACTAGAGGTCATGGTATGAAATGATTTAAGTCAAGATGTAGAACAAATTTAAGAAAACAGTTTTACAAATAGAGTAATTAAGTTTTGGAATAGTCTGACAGAAGAAGTGGTGACTTCAGATAAAGTTTATTCTTTCAAAAGAAGGTTAGATAGTTTGATGTCTGCAAGGACATCTGGTGATAGTGTCTAACTTCTAAGCCCATTTTTATTGCATGAATGGTACTAGTTTATTTCATATATATTATGTGCATTTAGGTGATAAATCCCACAGCTCAACACAAGTATTGTGGGATATAGGGAGGCAGCATCTTGGGTTAGGGGATACTCTCTGTCCTTACACACCCCATTTAAAGAGATTCCTCTGCTGAGCAGTGCCCCCCATAGTACTATGAGGTATTGAAAAACTTATGATCTTCACTTACCCCACAAACACCTGTAAATGGGAGACCCAAAATGGGTACGCACACATTTCTACATTACTGTATAGTTTTTACAGCCACACCTACACTTTTCCTCCTAAGTATATATATTGTAGTGTATATGGTTGTAAATTGTGACTTGGTCCACAATTGATATGGACTGACTTATTTTCAGTTGGCAAGGTACTGGTATTAATGGGTACTGTAATGAAATTGACTGGATTCTTTGGCTCTGATATATTTGCATGTCAGTTATAAATAGAAATAGAGTGTAACATATTTGTTGATAGTAGCCTATTATGACTTTGATCCTCTGGATCCAGTGTCTATCTCTAGTTTTAAATTGATAATTAATTAGTTTTGTAAAAATGGGTTATTGCCAATGTACAGGCAATTTGGTGCTAGTTAAGTGTGCAGTCTACCTAGCTTTGAGCAGTCTACCACAATTAAGCTGCGACCAACCAACCTACCAAAAAGGCAACCATGAAGGCTACGATAAACTTTAATATACAGTATCTTAGTTTATTTGGTGCTGGTTAAGTATGTGGTCTACCATCTGAGTTTTGACAGAATATAAACTAACGAAAATATCACGACTTAACCTAACCAATTATCAAGGGCGTACAGTTGATCTATTATTAATTATAACATTGTTTGTTTCTGGAATAGTATTTACTATTTACTAATAGATCAACTGTATACCCTTGATAATTGGTTAGGTTGTCGTGATATTTTCGTTAGTTTTAACAAAAATATTCTGTCAAAACTCAGATGGTAGATCAGTTATCCATTCGGATGAGTGGCCTGCTTATGCTTGCCTGAATACCCTAGGATATATTCATCAGACGGTTAATCACCAGAGACATTATGTGGATCCTGCAACTGGCGCACATCAGAGCTGGGCACTTGCGTTTTTTTGCGGTACTGCGGTACTACCGCACTACCAAACTGGTACCGCATAACGCAGTACCGCAAAGGATCGCTGAAAGTACAGCCTGTACTTCAGCGATCCTTTGCGGTACTGCGTTATGCGTACCGGTTTGGTAGTGCGGTAGTACCGCAAAAAAAAACGCAAGTGCCCAGCTCTGGCGCACATACACAAGCAATGGAACGTTCTTGGCTAGATGCAAAAATAGATATTTTAAAGAAAAGGGGCATTCCTGTGCAAATGCTACAATCTCATTTAAACCATTTTTGTTGGAAAATGCTAAGAAAGGAAGAGGATCTGTTCGTAGCCTTCTTAAATGATATCCGCACTGTATACACACAGTAATGCCTAATATAAGAGTTTGCAAAACATTTTTAAAAACAAATTTTTACAAACTTTTTTTGGTTTCTTTTAATAAATAAAATTTTGTAATTAAATATATTTCTTGAACTAAATTTCTTATATTTTAATTCCTTTCCTTAAATACATTTATAAAAATGTAATTTAAGATGTAGACCGCACACTTAACCAGAACTCAGATGGTAGACCGCACACTTAACCAGCACCGGCAATTTTTACATAGTGGAGCCACCTCAATGGGCCAGTAGCCCCTAGTGTGCCCACTATAAAAACTTAGGTTCTTAATTGACCCAATCCAGCCATGTGACAATCTGAAAACGAGTGATACAGGGTGTCTGAGAATTATCTGTACAATTTTTGGCTGTTATTAAAAGTCAACCATGAAGTATAGAAATTCCAGTGTTGTCCCATTTTACAGAGAATCTCATTAAGTTTTTTCTAATACCAAGTTTTGACAAGTTTTTTAGAAATTCCAGTGTGTCCGAAAATTATCTGTACAATTTCATCTTTTAATAAAATTCTTGATAACACACGTAAAATTCTTAAACAAGGTTATTTAGAATCTGTATTTTCAAAAGTTTCTTTTATTAAAGTAATGTTGTTACAAACATTCAATATGTGCACCATCAGTGATTCGCAAAACATCCAATCGATAATCCAAATGTTGCCATGTACGCTGCAGCATATCCACATCAATTCGCTCAATAGCAGCTGTGATTCTTGCTTTTAAATCATCAATGTCTGTCACCCACGTAAAAAAGAAAAAACTTGTCAAAACTTGTTATCAGAAAAAACTTAATGAGTTTCTCTGTAAAATGGGACAACACTGGAATTTCTACACTTCATGGTTGACTTTTAATAACAGCCAAAAATTGTACAGATAATTCTCGGACACCCTGTACATCCACAAAATGTATTACCATATATACAAACATATGGAGCGCTAATATACATACATACACATGGAGTCTCCACATAAAAATTATATATTAAACGAAGGTTAATATTTGTTTTAATGCTTTGTTCATGTTTGATAGGGAGACATTCTATGACAATTTAATATATAAATTCATATTCAGGACACCTTGAAACCTCAGGGAAGCTGATAAAAATCAAGGAAATGTAATAATTATTTTTTACGGAAAAAGAAAAATTTAGACATAAAAAGCAGCCATTATAGGCCATTGACAGTGTTTACCTCTTTCCGCTGTTAAAATTTTACCAGTCCTCGTCCTCTCGTTTTATGGGGAGACATCTCATGGCAAAATTAGGAAACATAGGTCAAATCAGCAAATTAAATCTGGTTTTTGTTTCATGTTACCTTATCTGACCAACCAGAGATGTGCATTTTGAATCTCCAATAATGCATACTCATTCCAAAATCCTTATTCAGTTCAGTTTTTGCTATGGTTTGTCTGGGGTGTGATTTGGATTACTTATAAAAAAGAAGATGGTGCTGAAGTTTTCTTTACCAGTCACGGTGTTTTACCTACTCGTGTTATTTCTCCGCAGTATGGTCATGAGTGTAATTATAGAGAAGTTGCTGACCAATATTATTGCAGAAGATTGACTAGGGACGAGCGCAGCAGAAAAAAAAGTGTTCCTTCTCTGTTTCCCATTGAAAGGGCACGTGGGTTGAAAAATCCCACCTCAAAACTATGGCAAAACTTATTGTATATTGGGTTATTCTTGACAAAGCGTTCAACACAGCTAGATGCACAGCTCTATTTAGCGTTGGCTTCCGAGAGTGTGGTTAATTGGAGTAGTTTTTGCTTCAACATCTGTGAGCATTGGCTAGGCCAACAAGTTCAAATTGGTGGGCCTGGCAAAATCATCTATTTATTCCTGTTGGTCGCCGCTGATTTGTACAAACATCCCAACGATGCTATTTAAGATAAGAAATTGCGAAAAAACATGGGTTAGGTTAGGTCTAAACCAAAACACATTTTTCTGGTGTTTTTTTGGTATGATTTGTTCAAATCTGAACTTAGTTTCTTTGAGAAATGAGCCATTTTTTAGAAATTTTCAATTTTAAAATTTCTCAAAAATGTCTCATTTCCCAAAGAAACGAAGTTCAGATTTGGGTTATTATTTGTTTTTTGACCCATTCACACCCAGCTATAACAGCAATATATATTGAATAACCAATCAAAACTGAATAAGAAAATATATATATTATTTTGTGCAAATTTGTATAAGTGTTTTTTTATTAAAATATATTTCCTATTTTTAGTGTTTTTTCAATATATATATATATATATTGACTATTTGGTGAATATTTCTTATTTTTGGTGATTCTGGCTACTTCTGCGTAATTCAATTTGTCCTGTTTTACAAATAAATCATTTTTAGCAATTTTTCGTCTTCAGTTCAGTTCAGTTTTTTTGTGACTAGAAATATGACGTGTCAGTTATGCATATTTGATTTTGAAGACGTGATCCACCATATTGCCCTCGATGAAGACAAGAGTTTAGACCTTTTTTTCAATCACGGAATAATTAAGACATCCGTGACCTGCCCTAAATGCAATAGTGCTTGTATTTTAAGAAAAGACCAGAAGGTCTTTAGGTGCCGTAAAAAAAATCCTAAAAATAAACTCATATTGTTTCAGTTTAAGGGCAGGCGAAATTTAGCGGACTACCCATGCAAGGTTGGCACATGTTATTACATTATCATTTGTATAATTTAGGTCTCGGGGGTATGGGGGTGGAGTAGGGTGACAACTTCTTATAGGGATAAAATTTGAAATTCAAAATAACTTGCCGGCCATTTGTCCAATGCTGCCACCCTATGAGGAAACACCGTAGACGAAATCTCATGGAATTCGGAAAGCATTTAGGGGTGCCTCGAGTCACATGAATGAAACTGTCGCGCGGAAGAAATTTCAAGAATGAACGAGTTTTGACAACGCTTCAAAAACAAAAATGTTTCGAGAATGCAAGTGTATTATAAGCTTATAATTTAATAGAATTGTTTCCTTTATTTCATACTATAGATTATGCAAATCGATTAATTTATTTCATTAAATTAAAATTTTCATAAATAAATCGTTAAATAATATGATGTGTATCAATCTTTGGATGATCAGCTTTTGGTGCTTCAAGTTCATTTTGCATACGACTGCCTGACTGAAAACAACGCTTAGAAGTTCTCTCCCGATTCTTTTAAGATATCTAAGGTAATATTTTTATTTTGATACATTGATTATATTATTATTGGAAATTGTTTCTAGAAAAGTTTCATTAATTATGGCATAGTTTGATGTTTAAATTATATAAATTTGGAACTGAATTTGATTTCCTATGATAATATATATACGAGTATATAAATATATATACAGGGCCATCGTGAGGGGGGGTCAGGGGGGGCCAGTGCCCTGGGGCCCTGGTGTCTGGGGGGCCGCAGGAGAATAAAAAAAATTGTAAAAAAATAAATAAGGATCATAATAATCATTAAGAAATTGACATTTTTTTCATTCAGAGCTCCTTACATGTAATATCTGAGTATCCTAAAAGTCAACACTAAAATTCATCAATCTGACACATTTTTTCAAATGTAGCTTCCGTTCTCACGCTTTGTGGTATGATCGAAAGTAGCCAAGGTCAATAAACTTGAGAAATATTTAACCAAATCTCTCACTTGTGTTTTGGGTGTTGCACGAAGAGGTTTGAAACACTTGAACTATTGAATTACTTAATTTTTATAAAGTTAAATATTATATTATTAAAGTTATACATATATATAGCTCTTGGGTGTACCTAAGCTGACATCAGGAATGGGTGAGGTCATCGCCTCGGTGGTACATGCTGCGCTCAAAGAATGGAATGTGTCAGAAAAGGTATCAGCTATGAGCTTCGACACTACAGCTTCAAATACTGGTTACTTGTCTGGGGCATGCGTAATTTTGGAGCAGAAACTCGGCCGCTGACTCTTATACCTTGCATGTCGCCATCACATCCTAGAACTTGTCATTGAGAAGGCGTACATGGAATGCATGGACCATCATCTGGTCCAGATATCCTCCTATTCTCCCGCTTCAAAGAGACGTGGAGTACAATTTGCCAAAATAAGTACAAGACCCTGTCAGACCTTCCATCGAGTCTGAATGAGAATCGAGAAGAACTGATCGCTTGCTGGAATCTATATCTGACAAAACATCAACCGAGGGATGATTACCGTGAATTCTTGGAGTTGTCGATTACAATCCTTGGAGGTAATTTACCTAACTTTAGGTTTCAGCGACCTGGAGCACTTCACCGAGCACGTTGGATGGCAAAAGTAATTTATTCATTAAAAATCCTGCTGCTTTCCCATCAGTTCAGACTTACAACTCGTGAAATGTCTGGCTTAAAACGACTTGTATTTTTTGCCCTGGAGTTATATGTCAGCGCGTGGTTCACGGCCAGCAGTCCTTCATCTGCTCCCGCGGCGAACGATTTGAAGCTTCTTCAAGACCTAGCAAAGTACCACGATGAAAAGATCTCGCATCCTGCCTTAGTGTCCTCGGTCGTCACTTATGGTACCTCAGCGAGTACTTGATTGGTCTCGCACTCTTTGATAAAGGTATCAATGCAACGATGAAAAAGAATATCGCTCGATCAATCCTCAAAAAAGAAGCTGCTGAAGATCCTCCAAAGCGAGCCCCAATACCTGCTGTTTCTTCCATTTCAACAAAGCAGCTCTCGGACTTTGCCTCGAAAGGATCAAAGCTTCTCTTTGAACTTCTAAAAATATGGTTTCTTGTCCAAGGAACCAGAGACCTGGCCGGACGACGAAGATTTCAAGACTGGTTTGACTATAGTTGAAGGACTAAAAGTCATCAATGACATGGCAGAGGGGGGAATTGCCTTGATCCAGGCCTTCAATACAAAGATTACGAAGAATGAAGAACAGCGCCAACATCTCTTGTAGGTTGTTGAGGATCATAGGAAGTCTCAGCCTGGTACATTGAAAAAGGGGTATGGCTTGAGGAAAAGCAAGAATTAATGGGTGGTCTACAATTGAATGAAAGACACCCTGGAATATACTTAGTAAATATATTATTTACTTATTACGATTGGAGTACGCCTGCACTTAAACCTTATGAACTAAAACTAACGCTTATTTACATTAATTAAAAAAAATATTAATTTATTTTTACTAGGTAATGAATAATTAATTTTTGTTATAAGGAGAATTATTTACCTCACCTGAGACACCCTTAAATATTATCTGAATGACCTAATATTTACAGTACATTGTTTTCTCATGTAGTAGCAGCATTGAACAAATGGCCAATAAAAAACCCAACTTTCGATTTTTATTGTCACCCTAGGGTGGAGCCCCCGTAAAGATCACGCATCACAAATTGATCGGTCCTAATGTTTTGCGGACAGTTCAGTACATGACACCGGTTAGGTCAACTGTACACCCTTGATGATTGGTTAGGTTAAGTCATGATAGTTTCATTTAAATTCGTTAGTTTAAACGAAAATGACGAGTGCAAACTTTTCTGGTTAATTTTGAGGTGTTTTGTACGAAACTGCCATCCATTTCCTGTGCAAATGCGTAGTTTTCAAGATGATGATATCTCGAAAACTACGCATTTGCACAGGAAACGGATGGCAGATTCGTGCAGAACACCTCAAAATTTACCAGAAAAGTTTGCTCTCATTATAAAAAGAGACTGGGTCAAAAAATGAATAATTACCCAGATTTGAAAATATCACACCAAAAAACACCAGAAAAATGTGTTTTAGTTCAGAAAGGAGAAAAAGCACTAAGACGAATAATTACCTAAATGAATTTTATAATCGCGCACTAGCACAAAAAATTATTAGTACCATCATAAAGAGCATGAAAAAACCCTACTAACTGTTAAATATTTGTTAAAAACAAACAAATGATTCGGTGATCCAATCAAAATTTAACAACCGGTTCGGGTGAACTGGACCGAACAAGTCCCAGCACAGAGCACACCCCTGGATTAAGGATACTATGGATACTATGGATCCGGATGTTCCCTAATCATGCCACCATCCCCGTGTAGTCTGAAATAACTTTTTTTTAATTTTATTTCTGTTTAAGGTGCTGCAACCCTGCTGGATTATTGGCACCAAGACTAAAAAGAATATGAAAAAAGACCTCTACCACTTCAGTTGTAGGGTTCCACTCTACAACACACAGGATGGAAAAGAAAAAGGAACCTGTTAGTAAAAGAGTAATACTATAGCTACTACAAAAAGACTATCAAACGATAAACAGTTAAACACCTAGATCAGGTTAGATAAATTGGCTTTCTTTAAGGTCGTCAAAAGTAAGGATGATGGAAATTCATTCCCCAAAACACTTTCATAAGAAAAAACAAATTCCTTTGCCATTACAATAGTTAATCAAATCAGTTCTAAGAAGATTACAAGTGGGGCAATGAATGACCACATGTTCTGGGGTGAGTTGAACATTACAAGTACCACACCTTTTAAATAAAGTTGCATCAAAAAAATGTCCATGGGACAGTTTAGAGCAATTCAACCTAAGCCTGGTTAATATGACATCACTCCTGCGATTCTTTTCTGGCATCCTTTTCCAAAGGACAGGTTCCATCTGAGTAAGGGATGGTCTGGACTTCATCAAGACTACAAGCCATACGTGCTGCTTCATCAACAGTATCATTCCCCCGGATACCAACATGACCAGGAGTCCATAAAAAGATAACATCAAGATTATACTGATTGAGTAATTCAATAATCTGAATGACTATATGATGCCCAGAAGAGGACTGTATAGCTTTCAGGGAAGAAAGGGAGTCAGAACAAACAACAAACTTAGTAAGGTCTGAGTTGTGACAAATATATATTAAAGCCTGTAGTATAGCATACAATTCTGCAGTAAATATAGAACAGTGCTCTGGAAGGCAAAAACCCTTAATCACCCCATCCCAAAGAAATGCACATCCAGTGCCACTTTCTGATTTAGATCCATCAGTATATACAGGTAAGTATCCTCTTTCTTTGTAAGTTTCTACCCTCTCCAGAAAACTTCTTTGGAGCACAATTGCAAAAGCCAATTTGTTGTTAGTGGTATGAATAGAAAAGTCAAAATTCACTGTTACAGGGTGATAAATGAAATAGGAACTTTGCTGAGATGCTATCAAATCAAAAGTTAAACCCACTTGGTGAATAAAATCCTTGATCCAGCCACTAAAAGGTATTGGGTATGGTAGTCTATAAAATTGAAAATTATAAAATCTATTAATACAAGTTTTAGTTGGGTGTGAATCAAACCTTAACATTTTAGTAGCATACCTAGCACCTAACAGTTTTCTTCTATAATGCAAGGGCATAATGTTTGATTCAGCTTCTAAATAATCAACTCTTGTACATTTGAGAGCTCCCAAAGCCAGTCTAATACATTTATACTGCATCCTATCTAGCTTCAGTAAATTTGTTTTAGAACAGGTATGGTACAAAAAACACCATAGTCTAATTTACTACGTACCAAGGACTTATATAACATCAACAAAGTTGATCTACTTAAACCCCAAACTGAATTAGAAAAAAATTTTAATATAGAAATAGCTTTCACACAAGCTTCCTCCAGGTATTGAATATGCTTAGACCAAGTCAAACCCTGATCCAAAACTATTCCCAGATATCTATAACTTGAAACATACTGAACTGGATTTCCTGATAAATATAATGTTAAATCATCATTCCTCCATGGTCTTTTTGAGAAAATCATACATTTGATTTGGAAGATGAAAATTTTAAGCCCCATTCCTCTGACCATTCACTAATATGATTAAGGACACCTTGCATCACATATGTCAGAAAATTCAAATCATCCCCAACCACCCACAAGGCACAGTCATCAGCATACATGGAATACCTGACACTGTCATTGATTCCTTCAAATAAATTATTAATCATCAAGGAAAATAGTGTTGGACTTAGGATACTTCCCTGTGGGAGGCCAATTTCAACATTAAAGCTATTGGAAATGTGATTTCCAACTAAAACTCTAATACGGCGATTAGAAATAAAATTTTGGATAAATCTTGGAAGATGGCCTTTTAACCCAGATTTATACAGTTTTTGAAGTAAACCATGATGCCAGACAGTATCATAAGCTTTTTCAATATCAAGGAACACAGTCAAGACATATTCATTTCTCAAAAAAGACTCCCTTATATCATTTTCTAACCGAACAAGGCTATCTATTGTTGAAAATCTATGCCTGAACCCACTCTGAAACTGAGACAAAACATTCTTTTCTTCTAAAAATTTCATAAGTCTAAATGATACCATTTTCTCCATAACTTTACACAGACAACTTGTTAATGCTATAGGCCTAAAAGATGTAGGGTCAGTAGAAGGTCTACCTGGCTTATACAGAGGGATTAAAATACTCTCTCTCAGCAATCTGGGAAGACATCTCGTAACCATAAAAAATTATAAAACCTTAGTAAAATTTCTTTATTTTGTGGGGTCATATTAGATAGAAAAGGATATACAATATTATCTCTACCAGGAGCTGTTAGTTTAGTATCCTTAAGAATTCTTTCCAGTTCATATATGGTAAATGGGGAGTTGTAAGTAGTATCACTTGGTTCAAAATGAATAGGGACAAACTCAGATTCCACCATATGATATACAAAAGGTTCAATATAAAAGGAGAGGCTACTGGTGTTTGCAAAACTGCTGCCTAAAATCTGGGCAGTGTCAACTGGATCAGCATATAAAACACCTTCAGACTTTAAAACCAAAGAACCCCTAGATCCCCTATTGGCACTAAAACGCTGTATTTTATTCCAAACCTCACTCACTGTGGAATGTGACGATATAGACTGTACAAAATCTCTCCTTGAGTTCCTCTTAGATAGTCTAACAACCCTGCGAGCCAATGCTTTTGCTTTTTGATAGATGACCAATGTTTCTTGTATGGGATTACCAACAAAAAGCCTAAATGCTCTCTTTTTAACTCTAAGAGCTTCAGCACAGGTATCATTCCACCAGTATTTACTATATTTAAAGTTCACCGTAGACGAAGAGCGGGGAATATATTTAGATGCACAAGCAATGAGTGAGTTTGTTATATTACAACAATTTTCATCAGCACTTCTACAAAAATCAACTGGAGGAAGAGAGAGATTGGCTTCAAAGGTTAATAAAGAACTACCTATCTTCCATTTTGGCCTCTTAAAAACCAACAACTCCTCAAAAGTGTCAAGAATAATAGGGAAATGATCACTGTCATATAAGTCTGGTAACACAGTCCAAGATAGTTGCTGAAATAAACCAGAAGAGGCAACTGTTAAGTCAATGCTTGAAAAGTGTCCCCTAAATTCAGCACAATAAGTTGGGACTGGAGAGTTCAAAACAAATAAATCTAGATCAGTAAACAATTCTGCCAGTAAGTTACCCTTAATACAACTATTATGTGAACCCCAGGAGACATGATGGCTATTGAAATCTCCCATCAGTAGGACTGGTTGTGGCACTTTCAAGAGGACACACTCAAATTCCTTTCTTGTAAGAGTCAGATGTGGAGGTAGATAAATGGAACAGACAGTAAAAGACACTGACCTAAGGTGAATTCTGGCTGCCACAATTTCAAAATCTGAACAAATTGCAACAGGAGAAAAAGGGATGGAATTGTGTATCCCTAGAAGGACACCACCACCCTGCCTAGTCCTATCTTTACGAACACAAGTATATCCCTTCAATCCAATAGTAGCTTCCTGACAAAGATAAGTTTCTTGCAAAGCAAGGATAGTAGGTTTATGATCACTTATCAAGGTCTGAAGGAATGGATATCTTTTATGAAAGCCCCTCAAATTCCACTGACATAACTTAACAGACATGATGAATAAAAGTGGTAAAAAGAAATTAATCTCCAAAGAGAATCCTAAAACCATCTCTACTATCTATGTGACTCTTTGGTATTCCTTGTTTCCCAAGCATGAGGGCCAATTTGATAACAATTGCCTTAGGTTGAAGATTCAATTCGGAAAGTTTCTTATATTCATTAATTATATCCCAAATAGAAAAGTTTGGGATGTCATTGGATGAGCTGAGTAAACTCTTTATAGGAGAAATAGTAGTGTTAGAAGGAGTATTACTTGTTGTAGCCTGGAAGAAGCATTACTGGCTGTATGTAATTCACACTGAGTTCCAACTGACACATATGTAAGAGATTTAGACAAATTCTGGGTACCTACTTGAGCATAAGATGCAGAGGAGATCTGAGGAGATAAATGAGAAAAGTACTTACGTCTAGCTTCAGGAAAAGACAAATTATCATCAAATTTGATATGAATAATCTCACTCTCTCTGATCCAATGGGGACACTGTCGAGAATTAACAAAATGAGAAGCTTTACAATTAATACAAGAAACATCTTTATCAGGTAATACACAGGTCTCTTTATCATGATCTTGTCCACATTTAAGACATCTGTTACTATTTGTGCAGGTTTTGTCCCATGTCCATACCTCCAACACTTAAAACAAAGTAAAGGATTAGGATAATATCGCTTGACATCATACGCTAAATATCCACAGAATAGTTTACTAGGAAGAGTAGTCCCACCAAAAGTACATACTAAAAGAGAAGTAGGAATCTTCTCTCGACCTTTATTTAATTTTTATACCAAGAACAGAATTGGTAGAAGACTTTAATTCAGTCAAAATTTCCTCAGTTGATAAATGAAAGAGTTCTGGGGCAAAAATAATACCCTGAATTTTATTCAAATTATAAGCAATCTTAGCCTCAACTTCATAAAGACCATTTATAATTGATTTAGTATCCAAGAGAGCCTGAGACTGTCTCGAGTTGATGGTATTCACAAGTAATGAGCCAGACCTACAATAGGCGACAGATTTCACTGGTCCACCACAAATAAGCTCTATAGACTTCTTAACACCAAAAGGACTAAGTTTGGTTAAGGGAACTGATAAATCTTTGCTATTCAAAAAAATATAAGACACATGCTCAATAGGAAAATTAGGGGTTAATATTCATTTTAATGCTTTGTTCATTTTTGATAGGAGACATTCTATGACAATTTAATATATAAATTTGTATTCAGGATACCTTGAAAACTCAGGGAAACATAAAAATCAAGGAAATGTAATAATTATTTTTTATGGAAAAAAAAAAATTTTAGACGTAAAAAGCAGCCATTATAGGCCATTGACCGAGTGTTTAGCTCTTAATGCTGTTAAAATTTAACCGATCGTCGTCCTCTCCAGTTTTATGGGAGAAATCTCATGGCAAAATTAGGAAACATAGGTCAAATCAGCCAATTAAATCTGGTTTTTGTTTCACGTGACCTTATCCAACCAATCAGAGACGTACATTATTATTATCGCACAAGATTGACTAGGGACGAGCACAGCAGAAAAAAAAAGTGTTCCTTCTCTGTTTCCCGTTGAAAAGGGACGTGGGTTAAAAATCCCACCTCAAACTGTGGCAAAACTTATTGTACGTTGGGTTATTCTTGACAAAGCTAGATGCACAGCTCTATTTAGCATTGGCTTCCAAAAGTGCAGTTAATTGGAGGAGTTTTTGCTTCGACGTCTGTGAGCATTGGCTAGGGCGCCTAGGCCAACAAGTTCAAATTTGTGGGCCTGGCAAAATTGTCTATTTATTCCTGTTGGTTGCTGCTCATTTGTATAAACACCCCAACACTGCTATTGAAAGTTAGAAATTGCGAAAAAACACGGGTTAGGTTATTAGAGTTAGGTCTGAACCAAAACACATTTTTCTGGTGTTTTTTGGTGTGATTTGTTCAAATCTGAACTTCGTTTCTTTGGGAAATGAGCCATTTTTGAGAAATTTTCAATTTTAAAATTTCTCAAAAATGGCTCATTTCCCAAAGAAATGAAGTTCAGATTTGAACAAATCACACCAAAAAACACCAGAAAAATGTGTTTTGGTTCAGAAAGGAGAAAAAGCACTAAAAAACTATTGGTAGGACTATTGGTAGCAGGTTCAGGACTATTGGTAGCAGGTCTAGCAGATGTAGGACAATTCAAGGGTTGAGTAAGACTAGATGGTTCCTGAGTATCTAATCTTTGAGCAACTTCATTGGAACTTTTCTTGCAAAAAGAAGTGATAGCATGGTCAGTTTGCTTAATGACCGTACTCAAATCCATCAAGTCATCACTGCGAACCAACTCAAGGGTCTTAGAATCATCAACCCGTAACCTTTTAGTACTTTTAGAAGTTACTCCTTTACTCATGATTGGATGTAGGGAAGTAAATATAACCTATACCCCAGGGTTAGGGTAATGGGCACACTAAGGCCAGGCCTAGCCCAATGAGATGAGCTAGGCCACAGTCGTTACCAAAAACACCCCTGACAAGGCCTCTATGCCTTGCCAAGATCTTTTAACAAACGAGTACAAAAAACACTGGAGTGATCCTATACCAGTCAAAAATAATTCCAAAACGCAGGATCAATCTCAACTGCAGCCCTGGAAAGATTTATGAAAATTTTTTAACACCACACCCCTGATTTCAGGTAGAAAGAATTTGAACTTTGTCTTAACAAGCAATTGAGGCACGTCCGATTACCACAAAGGTAAACCGAAAAGTCTCTGAAATAACACTAGCATTATCTATATATAAATATTCAATGTAAATTTCGTATTTACATTTAGGATAAACAGTTCTAATTGTGGCATATGTGCAGGTATTATATGTATTTATATGGCTTCCAAGATAATGCTCCAAAGACAATTCTCCATATTCTTCTTATATCAGATATGGTCATGTCATTCACTTCACTTCACTTTAATCTAAGCCATTTTCTTTTCATCCCAAACCTGACAAAGCCACATATTTTCACTAACAAAGTGAGATTTGTGGATGAAAAATGTAGAAACTTGAGTTTGTGACATCAGTTGGACAAAAAGAATATGGCCCTAATTTTTCAGTGAACACCTACACCAATGCTACCTAAGCCGATGCCTTACAATCGTGCGTACATGTTAAGCTGTTACAGCAAATTTCCAAAATCCAGACTCATTTCAGAGACAGTCCATAACAGCTGGATTAGGCTACTAATTAGGGACTATAGACTCAGTCTCTGAACTGCATTTGGATTCTTGAATTTTATCAAAAATATATTATGATCGAAATAATTTGCAGATTCTAGTCTGGTTTCTGATTTGGAAAGCAAGAACTTTTTTCTAAAAACGGGAGCAGCACATGAGAATTTTGCAGTCTGGATGTAACAATTCAGAAAACTTGAGCAGATTCTAGGTTGGTAAATAGGCTTTATGTTAATTAGCAGTCTTGAAATTAACATTTTTGCAAAATTTTATTATAAAATATAGCTATGGAGCACTTACAACTTGGATAACTTCGATACGACTGGGTAGCTTCGTTTTCCAAATGTAATAAAATTCTAAATGAAATGATGTCGTGGTGGTCTCGGTCGTGGGAAATAGTAGCTCTTTAAATAATTTTAAGACGAACTTTTTCCATTTAGTGGAACCATTTTTAAGTTAGGTTTAGTTCACTTTTCCCGTTTAGTTAAACTAAACCTAACCTAATCTAAAAATGGGGCCACTAAACGGAAAAAAATCCATTAGAGCTTTCATAAATGAAAGAGACAGTTTGTAAATTGTATAAATGTAACGCGCAATCGATGGATCTGCACGATCGATTGATTACACTGCGCAATCGATCGATCCATCGATCGCGCAACCATCGATCGATCGTTGCGCCAACGATGGATGTCTCGGGCTTGCGCAATCGATGGATTAAAACTGTAACCACTGTGTTTTAACTCCATGCAATGAACTTGGGATACCACTTCATACAACTGGCCTGTATGCACGACACAAAGAAAGCGAAACTCACCATCTGCTAGTTTTTTACCACTGTTTGGAGCTAATCTTTCTTTATTATAATTTAAATCAATAAATTATGAGCAATTTGTGAGTTTTTCAATTAGTACTGTCTTATAGCAGTGCTAATTGTAGACTAGTAAATGGCAGATGGGCAACGATGGATGTCTTGGGAACACAAGTTTATCGTTCTAACAGTAATTTACGAACTGAAGAAATTTCATGCCACCGTAAATACGAGGGTACTTCAATAACTATCCGCACTTTTTATTTTAGTGATAATATATACTCGTAATAACGAGCCAAACTGAGATCTATAGGCTTATTTAGGCAGAGCTGGGCAGTATTTAAATACATTTGTATTTAAATACGTATTTAAATACATTTGTGTATTTAGAACTGTATTTATAAATACATTGTTTTTCATGTATTTAAATATAGTATTTAAATACTTTAAAGAGTATTTAAATACTCAAAATATAAAAATGTAAATACTTTTACTGATTTAATACACGTTCTGTACTAGCACATACGACGCGTCGACAGTGTAGTACAGCATGGTTCATGTTTCAACGTGTCAGTTCAATCAGTTGTGTGCCACTCTTAGTCGAAAGCGGTTGATTTCTTTATCGTGTGCGTGTCATGGCTTAGTCCTTAGTGAATTAGTGAATGCATATGTTAAAATTTGTATGTATTTAAAATGTATTTACAAATGTATTTAAATACAATTGATGTATTTTGTATTTAGTATCTAAATACATTTCTCCCATGTATTTAGTATTTAGTATTTAAATACATTCAATGTATTTATTGCCCAGCTCTGTATTTAGGCTAGCAACAGTATAGGCTATTTAGGCTACTCGTAGCTGTCACATATCGCACGAGTACTGAGCATGGCTGCGCCGCTATCAATTTGTACTCCGGAAGAACACAGATCCGTGGTTCGTTTTTTGTGGGTAGAAGGTGTGGAAGGAGTTGAAATTCACACGTGTTTATGTGCTCAGTATGGGAATAATGCGTTACCAGGCGAAGTGTGTACGAGTGGATTCAAATGTTCAAGGAAGGTCGGACATGTGTGACAGATGCTCAGCGCTCAGGACGACCGTCAACACCAACCAGTGGTGACAAGCAGGAAGAAGCCAGAGCCATGATTTTCGATGACAAGATTAACAATAAAAGAAATTGCATCTTCATTAGACATCAGTCAAGGGTCAGCCTATTCGATAGTCATGACATTCTTGGCTTTCACAAGGTTTGTGCAAGATGGGTGCCCAAACAGTTGACAGAAGAGCACAAGCGTAATCGTATGGACGTCTGCTCTCGCCTTTTGGCGCGGTATCATAATGAAGGTGAAAACGTTTTGGAGCGCATTATCACTGGAGATGAAACCTGGATCCATCACTATGAATCAGAAAGCAAACGTCAGAGCATACAATGGAAGTATTCAACATCTCCCGTTGCAAGGAAGTTGAAAGTGCAGCCGTCAGCGGGTAAAGTTATGCTAACACTGTTTTGAGATACACGAGGCCCTATTCTTGAATATTATCTAAAGCGTGGAACTACAGTAACAAGTGTATCGTATTCTGACATGCTTCGGAATGAGTTTAAGCAAGCAATTTGCACAAAACGGAGAGCGAGATTGTCGGAAGGTGTTATTCTGTTACACGACAATGCGCGCCCTCATACCGCTGCACAGACTAGAAAATGCCTTCAAGAACTTAAATTTGAAGTTCTCGACCATCCAGCCTACAGTCCAGACCTGGCACCTTCGGATTTTTACCTGTTTGAACCACTAAAAGACGCTTTGAGAGGTCAGCGATTCCAAGGCGATGACCCGCACTTCAAATACTGGGTCAAATCATGTAAATTTGAGTTAGCTGAACTTCGTCACTTTGGACTTGATGAAGCATTAGTTGTTCCGAACAGTTGTAAAAAAAAATAGCAGATGGTGATTCTAGGTTTCTACGTGTCGTGCATACAGGCCAATTGTATAAAGCAGTATCCCAAGTTCATTGCACGGAGTTGAAACAGTGGTTACAAAAAGGTGCTCGAGTTCATCCAACGCAGCAATTTTGGAGTAACCAGGGCATTTGTTCAAGAGTTCCGTCGAACATGCCCTGTTCGTCAACTCATTCAACCTACAGTGGAGAATAACTTTTTGGATCGTGTTCAGGTTGATCTCATCGCCATGCGCCATAGTCCTGATGGTGAATTCAAGTACATTGGACACTTTATGGACCACTTTTCTATATTCCATATGTTGTTCCCACTTACACAAAAAGATGTCCACTCTGTTTCCAGAATGTTAGAAGAAAGTCCTCGCCTACCTTGCACCACCAAAGATCTTTCATTCTAATAATGGAAGAGAATTTATGAACCACTTAATTCGAGCTATGTTTAGCAGATGGGGAGGTGATGTCACGATCGTCAATGGTTGACTTAGTCTCAATCTCAAGGTCTCATCAAAAGGGGAAACAGAACTGTAGAGAAGAAACTGACAGCGATGAAAGGAGAGCACAACCCAGACGATGAATGTTTCCCATGGTCAGAGTGGCTGCCACAGACAGGGGCGTAGCTAGGGGATGGCAGAAGGGGCAGCCGCCCTGGCCGCCAAAGAGAGAGGGGTGCCAAAATGCATTTGAAATTTTCTACTTATTTTTATTTTTATTTTTCAAATAAAACGAACAAGAATAGTAGAAAAACTTATTGTGCTACTGCTGCATGGTATAGGCCACTTCATAATCTCTAATTTAGATTCGTTATACAACTTATACTTCAGTACTATCTTAATTTATTCTGAAATGAGCGAAAGAGGTGTTAAAATAACATTAGCAGACACTAAGAAGATTTCAGAAAATCTCGGAATCACGCCAAATTTTCCAGAGAAAAGAGTGAGAAAGAAAAAAGAATGTCAGAAGAGATAGCTGAGGATGAAGCTCTCACACCAGAGAAGGGATTCAAAAGGGAATGCAATTCAGTATATGACAGTATCATCATACAGATTCAGTGGAGATATGAGAAAATGATGAATATTTCAGAGGAATTTTCATTTCTCCATGACTCTGCCATATCATCCGTTACTATTGAAAACCTCAAGAAGAGTGCATCTGACCTTGCTCTTATATATCCAAATGATAGAGATGGAGTTGAGTTTGTATCTGAAATTGAATGTTTCAAGTTCCAGGCAGATGCATTGTTGCCACATTTATCAGCTGCTACTCCAATGGATCTTTTGAACATCATTCACGCATATTCTCTTGAAGATGCCTATCCCAATACTGATGTAGCTCTGAGGAATTCTTTACGCTTCCAGTCACGGTTGCTTCCTGTGAGCGCAGTTTCAGCAAACTGAAACTAACTAAAAACTACTTGTGTTCATCAATGAGCCAAGAACGTCTATCTAACATGGCTATGATATCTATAGAACAGAAGATAGCAAATTCTCTGAACTATGACAATGTGATGATGACTTTGCAGCCATGAAAGCAAGAAAAGTATCTCTTTAATAACGCTTGACTTAGTTAAAGTGAATTTCCTAATAAACTCTATAAGACTGAATGTGCATAGTGTACATTAGTAATTTCTCTGTAGTTCAATTTGAGTTCAATAATTAAAATAAATAATTATGAACACAACAACAATATGCCTGAAATTAATTTGTTCAAACCTTGAGACATAACCCTGAAATGATAGATAATTTGCATTGTCAAAATAATCCTTATACATGTGTAATATTATTTTGCAGGTTTATGATGACTTTATTAGAATGTTAAAATGTAATATTATTTTGCAGGTTTATGATGACTTTATTAGAATATTATATCTAAGTAAAATCATTTGTGCTTATATTCAATTCAATTAAAATGACACATCTGATGATGTCTGAATTAAATTGATGAGATGTGAGATACTTTATTATATCAAGGTAATGATATTTTCTTTGGTGTAATTAATCCTAATCTGTACTATAAACAATTCATATAAATGTCCTATGTTTACTATATCTATATTTTGTGTACCATAACTACGTATATTATTGTTATTTATATTAACAGGAATGTTGTTAAATTAAGTTGATTAAAACCTAAGAAAAGGAGAGCGTTTCATTTCAACATGCCACATTATTTATATCAATTAAAATTAAATTCATCAATGATTATTTGTAGGGAAGGGGCGCCAAATTCAGGTTCTGCCCAGGGCGCCATCAAGGCTTGCTACGGCTCTGGTTACAGATCATGTATTCCATGAACTCCGAGCAGCATGAAGGCCTGAAGGATTCACCATACCATGTTGTCTTAGGAAAAACACCACCAGCACCAACTGTTCCTGGAAGCACCATACACTGTCTTGATGAAGAAGAACTTGAAACAGGGCGTACTGATAGACCAATACCTCCAGTTCCTGCTCCGCGCAAGCGACCAGTTCCAGCTCTACGCAAGTAGCTCCACCACGACCTGCATCACCGCTGAAATACACTGCTCTGCCTTCACTGCCGATGGCACCTGCTCCACCTTCGCCGATGTTATCTGCTCCGCCTTCACCACCGATGTCACCTGCTCCGCTTTCACCACCATTACCATCTCCAGCTCGTCATGCTAAAGTGAGAAAGCGTGCCAGAGACAACACGTACAATGCCGCAGCACGAATGGAAAACTTTTACAACCGACGCAAGCGAGTAAAGGTCCATGGTTTCAAAGTTAGTGACATTGTCTCGTTATCACTCCCAAAGATTGACAGATCAGCCACTGATTTTTCGCGGCTACCTGGAATTGTGCGTCAGGTTCATGGTGACCGAGTGAAGTCGTACACCATTGTGTCCGAGCATGGTGTCATCAAAGGTCGTTATAGAGCAGGAGATTTCTCCTAGAACTGCTGCTCAACAATAGCATCCTGAAACTAAGTTCACAGAGAACCATTGTCGTTGTTTCGGAGGATGCAAAACCAAACGATGTCCATGCAAGTCCACTGGGATCGAATGTACCAACCACTGCCATCCGTCAACAACATGTGTCAACCGATCTTCAGATCCTCCTTCACTCGAAAATGCTTCAACCACTTGGCTATCTGACATAGAAATCAACAAGTCGTCATATCTTCTCAAGACAGCTTGTTACAACAAACTCTTTGGATGTTCCAGACTCTGAGTTAGTCCAAATTCTCCATGTGAATGGAAACCACTGGATCACAATATCTAATATCGGGGAAGAAGATCGCTCCATCATAAACATTTATGATTCGCTTCATCAAAAACCATCAGTGGAGACCACCAGTCTCATTTGAAGATACGTTCACAGCCCAACAGAGAAGATTCAACTCCAAGTTCTCAACGTTCAGAAACAACAAAACAACAACGACTGTGGAATTTTTGCTGTGGCTTTTTCTACTACACTACTGCACGGTCATGACCCTACAGAGCTTACCTACACCAATCCTCGAGAGCATCTCCAACAATGTCTCAAGAATAATAACATCAGTGATTTCCCCGCATACACAAGTTACAGAAACACCAAGATTTCAAGGACCATCAAAGAGCAAATTTTGTACTTGCCGAGGAATCGATGATGGCAAACTAATGATTTTCTGTGATAAATGCTCATCATGGTTTCACCGTAGTTGTGTGAATATTTCCCAGTCAACAAACAATAACTGGTTTTGTTACGATTGTATATAAAAAAAGATTAATATTACATGATTTTAATTGTAAATAATATTGATTTTATTCGTTTTTACAATAAACTTTTCAAATTTAAATTAAGTTATTTATTTTTTATTTAATGTTTGTCAAAACTCGCATCTTTTTTGTACACTTCACATAGGACAAAGTACGGTTTCTCATCTGGTCTTGAACTTGAATTCTCATTACGCGCTTCATTCATTTTCATCAGCTTGGCTTTTATCCATCGCTCGCGCGAACCCAAGGCATACATCGTTGGCGCAACGATCGATCAGTGGTTGCGCGATCGATGGATCGATCGATTGCGCGTTACATAAATACGACTGAAGTATATTTGACCTAAGAATTATACAATGTAGAGTGTTTCAGTAGGTTTGTGAATAGGTTAAGCCTTTTTCTTTTCGCCCAAAACTTGACTTGAAGCATGGTCAAAATAATATATAGTCCTATAGATCACATCTTTTTCGCTCCTGCTGGGCACCCTCTAAGTCGACGTCACGGTTGAGATGCCAATAACGAATAATTCTTTGCCTCTTACGTATGCCGGAGAGCGAAGAAGTTGCATTCTAGGGTGCTGGCAGTGATTGGAACTGAGGTACAGATGGACAACTTTATGGACCTCATTCAGCATATCCTGACGACGGAGCTGAAGCCTCAGGCTGTGCGAAGGCACTCTATTATGCCCTGCATGTTTACAGTCGTAAGTTCCCTACATATATGATGATTTGAACTTTCAATAGTTTCTAGTTCAGGTTTTTCTTGTACACCGTCACGATCTCTTCTGGAATATTAGAAGCATGTCCTCTGGCAGCGTCTTTCAAGAGAGCCTCGATCTTTTGCACAGTCAGGAATGCGGGCTGACAAAATCTCCTTCAGTCTCATCCACGATCGAATCAATGACCTCAAAGTATTCTTTTCTGGAGAATTCGCGAGGATCCTTGAATGTATGACCAGCTGTACCCTCATCGAGGCGCCTTGCGATCCGCCTTTGACGGGGGAGAACCGGGTCAGCTACCCCTTTCTGGAACTGAGTTGCCTGTATCACTTGATCGTAGAACTGGCTGAAAGCATCCTCGTTTCTCTGTCGGTAGGACTCTTTTGTTGTTTGTGTAGCCTTTTGGGTTGACACCTGTTTGGTCTGCAATGACCGAAATAGAGATTCTGAAGCGTTAAACAGAAGTTTCTCTAGCATCAAACCGAAGAACGCGGAGAACTTCTCCATCAGTGCTAGGATCCCTCCTGCTTCTTTTCTTCATCTTCTGAGTCTTTTCGATGGTCCTTTCCTCAATCTTTTCAAGCTAACCGCGATCACTGTTAGAAAATCTAGAAGAGGAAGAGCCACTGTTGTCCCAAAGCGATATGGTGACTAAGCTAATTAATGCAATATTGCTTGTATATATATATATATATATATATATATATATATATATATATATATATATATATATATATATATATATATATATATATATATATCGTAATTGTAAGTTCAGTAAAAAATCACTTAATTTAGAGCCAGCAATTTTGGGCTCTTGTGGCATCATTTTTGGTACTGGCAGCGTCCGTACTACTCTTTTGCTGAATGCGGCACTAATAGGGCATGGTCTTATAGAGAGCTCTCTTGCAATCCAGTTTGGTAGTTTAGATACAGGATTGTTGCACTGTGCAATGGCTCAGGTTGTATTAGGGTTGCCAGGTCTCCGGTTTTGGGCCGGAGTCTACGGAAATTGAGCTTTGTCTCCGGTCTCCGATCAAGTTTATATATCGTTATATCGTTATCGTGTGTGTGTATACTATATATATATATATATATATATATATATATATATATATATGAGGAAGTTTATATATTGGTTTAGCTACATAAACAAATAATGATGAGCTTCGTAGGTAAAATCTCCGGATTTGGAAACCATCTGATCTAGCAACCGTAGGTTGTGTTGTTGCTGCAAGGTTTAGAAAGAAGACCATAAATAGTGCCTTTTTTTTCATTTTATGCTACTGAGGCCTAAAGTAGGCCCACATCGAATCAGCAATCCTGAGGTAGGACCGAATAGGACCTCCAAGTCCGTAAAGTCTGTTTTAGTCTAGCTTAACTTAGGCTTAAGTTAAAGTAGCCCTTCAGAGCTTGGCCGTTCAAAGCTCAGCTGGGCCAACCTTAGATTTCAAAATTTCGCCAAAATAAAAATAATTATTTGATTTATTTGCAGATTAAAAAAAATATTCTCGACAAAACGTTACTCTCTGTACAGATAAACACGTGTTGATTAATTTTAACAAACTATTTTGCATATTTTAGTTGTAAATTACTAGTTCTATTATAATTTGTACTTTTAAATTGGATGGCGACACAAAACACAAAACAAAAGAAAAAACTGTTTTTAAAACTAAGTGTTTAATTTTCTTTGGTTCGATTTGCATGCATTCTTAATCGTTTCACTGTGGGTGGCCTGTATACGGCTCCAAAATTGAACTGTATACGGGCCATCCGCAGTGAAAAGGTTAAAAGCAGGCTTATTTTTGTTTCACTTGTGAACATACTAGTTCTTGTTACAAATAGCTGTATTCCAATTATATAGGGTAAATTAGGCTAATATGGACACTACAGGTAATATCGACACACCATCTATTTTTTGCTATAGATACTATCTATGCTCAGGTTAAAGAACTACCAGTCACTTGTCTCGAGAAGGAGGCACAGCTGTTCGTTCAGGAATGTAAAGGTAAGAGAGCAATTTAAAGAAAATCTCATGATTTCTTGTTATGTTAGTAATTTTCCAGAACCTTCCCAGATTATTAGGGGATTGAAAAAATAGTTGTTATTCTGTCAGTTTGTAGTACAGAGCATCAGCTTTACACAGAACGGTGTTTGGTGCATTGTGTTAGAAACTGAATTCAATATGGCGATTTTGCTTCCAAAAGCATAATGTGGGGAATATGGACACAGGGGTTCATATTTCCCTCAGGGTGGCCATATTACCCAGCTTATAGTAACTTTACTGAGAAAACTACTATGGTTAGTTTTTCTGATTCCTTGTGCATCGACAATTATTTCTAGATTGGCTCCAAAAAAGTTAAGTTAAATATTTTGTAAATACCTGAACTCCTGAGTAAGGCCTATAGTAAAGTGGCAACTCAAAGGAATGCAGTCAACGGGTTTCGCAGCTGTGGCATTGCGTCCGATGTATTTACAGATGAGGATTTCATTGCAGCAGGAATGACTGGATTCTACGCAGATGCTTGAGAAGCAGCAAAGCCGCCGAGTCGCAGTCTGTTTTGACGGAGACATCCGCCAACTGTGGACTCGACCTTCCTCAACCACCCACCTCATGTGGTGAGACGGAAGATGAGGGACAAGAGAGCTCTGTGATCAACATTCTCCAACCAGATCAAAATATCGAGAACACCGACCATCCAACATCCAATGATAATTTAGCAATGACGTTGACAATAGGGATACTATTCATCATGTACAGGGGCGGATTAATGGCCTGATAGGCCTGGGGCTGATTGATCCAAATGTGCCTATGGCTACGTTTGTTCATGTTCATTACATTACGTATATGATTCTGATCCTGAGTATGAAAACATAGGCCAGTATATTCAACAAAGCAAGCATATATTCTGTATCAAGTTACAAGCAGGTACATATTATGGTTTTGGTAACATTGTGTACTAGATTCCTACACATATATGCAAATTTCTCTCAAAAAATGTGAAATAAAACAGGCTAGTACATATTCTCTGATAACATGTGAAATAAAACACGCTAGTACATATTCATATTCCATGATAAAATGTGAGATATAACACGCTGGTACAATGGTACATATTCTCTGATAAAACATGCTAAATTAATAAAGAAGTGTATATATCCTGTAGATACTTTACACGCTAACACTGCGAGACTTTCTATATGCAAATTTCTCAATGATGTCTCTCATTTCAATGGTAGCCAACAAGTCATGCTCAATATACAGAACTGAAAGGGCATTCAGTCAGATTTGGTCCATCGTTGACCTAAGTTGATTTTTCACTCTTGAGTACAGAAAATGATCGTTCTCCGCTACAGTTGGTTATCATCAAGGAGAGGTACATCTGAAGAGCAATTGAAACATTGGGAAATATTACGCATAGTCCGTTGTCATTGATCAGTCTGTGCATTTGATGTTCCCTGCTTTCTCTGTCATTGAAGTTTGAGATGGATAGCTTGACAAGCTCTCGAAACTGCACAAGTTTTTCTGTGAAAGATTGCTGAAAGTCATCTGGATAGTTCTCGATGAGAAACGTTGCAGCCTGGTGAAGCTCCTCTGTACTTCTATCCTGTAGGTTGGATATAAATCCAAACCTCTGTTGAATACATTGATAAGCATTCAGACGTGTTGTTAGTGCCGCCAGAAGTTGGTCCAAAATTGGCAAAAATGCTTCCACCTTGAATTTCTCAGATGGGAATAGATAAACATCTGCTTCACCATCACCACACTTGGTGTTCCTCTTGCGTTTTCTTTTCACTTCTACTTTGTAGTTTTCACAGTTTGTGACAATTCTTCCTTTGCTCTCAAAATCTCCAAATTGAGAACGGAGTGATTGTACAAATTCTTTCACTCTAGCAAATATGTTGCATTATTCAAATCTAGCTAAGAAGAAATAATTGTTGGCATGTAGAGTTAACTCGCTTGATACACTAGATGATCATATCGCCATATATGAACCAAAAGTTGTGTAATTACTATAGTTGTGTGGGTCAGTGTTGTTTGGTGGTCCTATGTTGGTTGTTGGTCCCACGTTGTTTGGTGGGCCTATGTTCCTTGGTGGGCCTGGGGCTGCAGTCCCATCAGACCTCTGTCTAATCCGCCACTAATCAGGTATCATTCAGTGAATTGCTCCGGATGAGCAACGCTTCGCCAACAGATATCTTGAACAAGAAAAGGAAGAGGAAAGTGAACCATGCGGCAGTGCTGACAAGTTCGCCTTACAAAAGGGAAATGCGTGATTCTAAAAATAAATAATAAAAAAAAGGACGATGGTCTTCAAACGAGTGGCTCATTGGCAGCATGCAGTAGAGAAGGAAGAAAGACAGAAAAGGTTCCGAGGTGCAAATTCCATGGGACGAAAGATGACTCGTCCACCAAATGTCACGGAATGTTCTGCCTTGTGTGTGTTATTTTATTTATTTGTTGGGTTCAAAATCCCAGCTGAGCCGTGAACGGCCAAATTCTAAAGGGCCAGTTCTACCTACAGCCCAAGTTAGGCTAAAATTAAAACTTACGGATTTGAGATCCTATTAGGTCCTACCTCAGGGTTGCTGACTCGATGCGGGCCTACCTTAGACCTTAGTTACATGAATTTAATATAAACAAAGGGTACTATATGGTCTTCTTTCTCACCTTGCAACACAACGCAACCTGGACTATGCACGATGCACAATCTTGTATCTAACACCACTGAATTGCAAGAGAGCTCTCTAACAGACCACACCCTGTACGTACGACATCCCACAAACGCGTAGAAAGACGCGCAGCGCCCCAAAATGATGCCACCAGCGTCCAAACAATGATGCCAAAGAGCCCAAAAATGCTAGCTCTAAATTAAGTGAATTTTTCACTAACCTTACAATTATGAGATGGATATATATACACCTTAACTTAATATATACAAGCAATCTGCATCAATCAGCTTAGTCATCATATCGCCTTGGGACAACAATGGTTCTTCCTCTTCTAGATTTTCTAACACTCCCCACCGAAGAGGCATTGTTGTCATTACCTTCTGCAAGGTTAGCCAAGCCTTCTCCATGAGGCTGTAACTCAAATGTTTCATCTTGACTATCTTGTTTTTGCTGATTTCTAAAGCATAGAGTTTTTGTATAGGTCTCTTTAACTTTCCTCCTGAAGTCTTTACCAGTGCAGACCTAACTAAATTGTCTTTGCCAACAACAACTCTTCAATTATGCCAGCTTCCAGCATTGCCTTGGTCTTTCATCCCCAATCATTACCACTTCTCCCACCTTGATACAATTTGCATTGGAGCCCTTTACCTTGCCTGATGGGTAATAATTGAGTTCTGGCAAGTATTCCATCTGCCACCTCTTCCATAACTGATCTTGTAGCTCTTCAAGGTACCTGAACCGTCTGGTTAACTCTCCTTGAGTGCTCTGGATAGGCTGCAAGTCTTCTGGCACACTGGGGCTTGATGTTAATCGTTTACCACAAAGAAAATGATTTGGTGTCAATGGCTCTGCATCCTGCATACTGTTGTAAACAAAAGTGATAGGCCTACTGTTCACCATTGCTTCTACTTCACATAAAACTGTGAGAATTCTTCTTTGCTCAAATGAGCATTAGCTAAAAGTTTCTTTAATGGACTTTACACTTCTCACTAGCCTTTCCCAAAATCCTCCCCCACCATGGTGCTCTCTCAACAATAAACTCCCACTGTACCCCTTGGTGTGAAAAGTAGGATTGGAATCCTTCTCTTTTAGCAAGGACCAAACTTTCTTGGAGTTCCTTTGCAGCCTTTTTGAAGGTTTTGCATTATCCGATATGATTTTATTTGGGAAACCCCTTCTGTTCACAACCTTTTAAAGGCCAAAAGAAATACATCACTACTTAAGTTGCTTACCAACTCCAAATGGATTGCTCTGGTGGTAGCACAGGTGAAAAGACATATATAACCTTTGTTAGACTCCCCTTGCTCATACACATAGACTGGCCCTGCAAAGTCTACTCCCACTACATCAAATGGGGCAGTATAGAACACCGTTCTCTTGGAAGTGGAGCCACTTTTCATAATAAGGCTTTGCACTCCAACGCTTGCAACCACACATTTATGCAGACCTTTTTTACTACTTGTCTAATTTTGGGAATCCAAATTGTTGTCTAATCTCTATTATCACTTCTCTAACTCCAGCATGTAACGCTTATGATGAGTATCCAGGATCAAAAGGCCACAAAGTGCCCCCAGAAGGTAGCAAAATTGGATGTCTTTTCTCCTCTGGAAGCCCAGAAAACTGTAGTCTACCTCCTACTCTCAATAATCCTGATCCAAAAACACTCCAAACCCTTGAGCGCAATGTTTGGTAGAAGAACTGTAAAAATGGATTGGCTGGTGAGCAATTCTCTCTCTTCACCAAATTTTTCCTTCTGCATATATACCACCCAGTATTTCCTGGCTTGCTGAATCTCATTACTGTTCAGAATTCCTTCCCTTCTTGTTTCTCCCTTAATGTTGTTGGTAAATCTATATACCCATGCTGTCACTCTTAACAATCTTTTCAGACTGCTAATGTCCTCAAGCCTCAATATGGGGTCCTGCTGCATAACTTGACAACTGTTCACAGCGCATTTTCTCACCTCACTCACCCATGCTTCTTCAGCCTGGCATTCTCCTACAATAGGCTGATTAGGCCAGTTTTCACTTCCAAGTTTTAGCCACTCTGGCCCATTCCACCACAAACTTGACTGTGCAAGATCTTTCACTGAAATTCCTCGTGTTGGTAAATCAGCGGGGTTTTGGGTGCCTGGACAATGCTTCCATTGCTTGGGATCTGTGTGCGCTTGAATTTCCTCCACCCTATTGGCAACAAATGGTTTCCATTTCCTTGCCTGGCTTCTTAACCAGTGCCAAACTATAGTGGAGTCTGTCCAATAATAGCTTGGAATTTCAGAGAGGGCCAAAGACTTTTGCACTATAACTGCAAGCCGACTAGCAATAACTGCACCCATCAATTCCAACCTTGGAACAGAAAGCCTTTTCAAGGTGCTACTCTGCTCTTTGCAGCAACCAACCTGCAACTTACTTCCTCTTGCAATGCGCCTCTTATATAAATACAAGTTGCATAGGCTTCCTCACTTGCATCACAAAAGATGTGCAGCTCCAAATTGTCTGGACTATTGTTCAACTCTCCAAAGTACCATCTTGGGATTTCAATGTCTCCAAGATGTGCCAATTCTTTGAACCAATATTTCCACCTTACCACCATATGATCAGGTAACTCTTGGTCCCAACCAAGTCCAATTTCCCAGAGGCTCTGAAACCAAATTTTTGACTTTATCACAAATGGAGCCAGGAATCCAAGAGGATCAAGACCTTTGAAGCCAAACTAAGAGCTGTACGTTTTGTCCACCTTGTCTCATTCTCAGCCAGCTCTACTAAAGATTTCCCATTGAAGGTAAACAAATCATCATCTTGCTGCCAAACATGCCTAGCACCTTTGCGTCTATTGCCCACAACTCCTTAATACCAGAATCCTCAATACTTTCTGCTGCATCAGGTACTACAGATGACTCATAAACTCTTGTAATTGCGAATGATTGGTCTGCCATTTTCTAAGCTCCATGCCAGCCTCCCTCATTATAGCTCTAGCCTCCATGAATATCTGTTTAGCCATTTCTGTATTATCCACGGAACACAGCAAATCATCAACATAAAAATTTTTCCTTATGTGTTCAATAGTGTTAGGATAGACTTCAGAATATTTCTTAAAATGGTACTGCATAGTAGCTGCCAACAGAAATGGACTAGAGCTGAGGCCAAACAACACTGACTTCATTCTATATGCTTGAACCTTAGGTTCATTTTCCAACAAGTCTTTCGTATCCACCCACAGATACCTTACTGCATCTCTGTCCTCTGGTTTTAACTTTATCCGCAAAAAGGCTTGCTTCACATCTGCAGTCAATGCTACTCTACCAAACCTGAATCTCAGTAACAAGGAAAATAAATCTGCATTTAAATTTGGCCCAGCATCCAAACAGTCATTCAAGGACACACCACCTTTGTCCTTGGCTGAGCCATCAAAAACTACCCTCAGTTTGGTGGTAGTTTTGTCTCGCCGTACCACTGCATGGTGTGGCAGATAATGTGCCTCCTGGCTCACCAGCTCACCTTGCACCCTTTCAGCATAGCCCTCCCTTACATAACTTAGGATGGCCTCATTGTATTCAATTAACAACTCCTCATTTTTTCTTAGCCTGTACAATGAAGTCTCCAACCTCCGATTAGCTAGCTGAAGGTTTGAACCGGGTTTGCAAGAATCCTTCCATGGTAGGCCAACTTCATAGCAACCATCTCTAAACCCAATCCCTTTTTCAAATTGCTCTAAAACATCATTGTTCACTGTACTTGCCTGTTTGTCCTTTATGCCAATAGATTCAAGTTCCCAAAACGCTTTCAAATGCCTTTCCAGACCATGGCTGTTCTCCTCAATCTTAACAAAAAGAGCCTTAACTTCCATTTCATTGCAATAACTACCATGTAGCATCCAGCCTAGCTTACTTTCAATAGCTACCGGGCCTTGAGATGTACGGACAATATTACCAGTGATGAAGTCCCAATAATAGTCAGCTCCAATCAAAAGACTAATATCTTCTGTTCCTTCAAACTTATTATTGCCCAAATTAATTCCTTTAACTTGCAATTCTTGGACACATGCCATATCTAAACAAGTAGTGACTGGAGCACAAAGTTCCTCAATCTCTACAGCTTGGACCTTGATAGTGGGACTTTGCGGTAAACAACCCTTTAACCAAACTTCTACCTTCTTAAATTTGGTTCGGTTTTGAACGGAACCCCCAAACCAGAAATTCTTAATTTTCCCTCTTAATTCTTTAAACTTCAATTTTCTGGAAATTCTGGTCTTAATAAAGCTACACTGGCTACCACTATCAAACAACACTCTTACAGTAGCTTCTCCCTCATTCCCAATTAATAAGGCTGCAGTTGTTTGCAATAATCCCCCTTTACTTTTACTCCCTTGCATAGCAGTGGCATGTGCCACTGATGTCTCTACTTCTGGGGTAGGCCTACTAGGAGTGTTTTCACACAATAATGGCTGATGCCTACCATGACATTTTTTGCACAAAATTTTAAACTTACAAAACCTTGCTCTATGACCTTTCAAAAAACATTTAAAACATGCTGTGGACTTAGTTACCCTGTCCTTTCTCTCCTCAAGGGGTAAAGCCTCAGCCACCTCACATTATATGACTTGTGGTTGCCTTCGCAAAATATGCATTCCTTGATTCCCTTTAATTTATTCTCAGAGGATGCATGTAGAGCTGACACTGTACCTGGCTATTCCTTTTTGTGGAAACTTTGGTGCTGTGCCTGCCTTTGTCCCCTTGTTTACATCCCACTGTGCAAACTCAACTCCCTCTCGTCTTGCTAATTCTGTGCTTAAAAGACTTAACATCTGCTGAAGGGGGATGTACACATGTTCTGCAGAGTGTCCCCTACTTAATTCAAGCAAAATTGAGCTGGCAATTTAGACTCCAGTGTAGGAACCAACATTATACCATACCTTTCCATTCCTACACCCAAGTTGTCCAGGGACCTAGTTCTAATTTCAAATCATCATATAACTGCCGTAACTCCTTGACACTATTAGGATTATTAACAGGAGGTATAGCTAAAAGTGCACGGAGGTGTTTAATTAAGATCTCTGGCTTACCAAACCGTTTCTTTAATATATCCCAAGCCACATTATAATTAGCCTCTGTTAATGCTAATCCTGCTATAGTCTTTGCTGCCTCCCCTTCCAAGAGGGACCGCAAATAATTAAACTTCTCCACGGCACTTAACACTTGACTAGAATGAACTGCTGATTGAAAACTGTCTGCCCATCCTTGCCATTCCTGAATACTCCAGAAAATGTTTTGAGTACAAGCCTCGGTAATTGAACTACAGATCTGTTAACCTTAACTTCACAAACATCATTTGTTGAGTGTTGTGTTTCATTATTAGACCTGGTCTCTAACTGTACTGAGCTGCTAAACTCTTTTGCTCGGAGGCCTACTTTAATTATATCATCAATAATCTCTTCAAAGTAAATTATGTTATTTTCTATTTCATCCTCTTCTATAAGAGCCTCAATTTTAACATTTACCTCACTTAGAGCAACCTTTTTAGTTTCTAATATGGAAAGCTGCGCAGTCACTAAGCGTAAATCCTCTTGCTCTATGGCAGAATCTATAGTGGCAATGACCTTTGTAATTAGACCTTTGTAGGCGCTTCTCCTTTTATAAATTTGTTCAATTCAGATGCACTCATCTTCAATGCAAACAACAATTGGGCTCAATACCAAATGAGCTGAATTGGCAGAAATACTTAACCAAACTGATCAAACGCAAATTTTACTTTCAAATAAACTGAATTGCTAGGTGGGGTACTAACCAACACCAGTATGGAATACCAAATTTTCCACCCAAGTAACTGGCGCACTGGTCTGCAACCTTCGCCTACGAATAATAAACCAAATTAACCAAACTGGTAAATGTAGGCCAAAAACAACGACAGACAAGTGGCCAAGTTTCGCAATTGGGCAACCAAACTTTCTACCCTGGGACCTTAATTCAATAATAACCCAAAATTAACAAACCGGTAAAATGTAGGCCAAAACGACGACAGACGACTGGCCAAGTTTCGCAATTGGGCAACCAAACTTTCTACCTGGGACCTTAATTCAATAATAACCCAAAATTAACTAAACCGGTAAAATGTAGGCCAAAACGACAGACGACTGGCCAAGTTTAGCAATTGGGCGACCAAACCTTTTACCCTGGGACCTTAATTCAATAATACTCAACCCGTCTAGGCCTAACTTGGGCTACAATTTGCACAATCAGAACTTTGCCGAAAAATAGTCACTGACTCAGTCTTGGGGTAGAATCCGTTCTGAAGGACCATGTTATTTTATTTATTTGTTGGGTTCAAAATCCCAGCTGAGCCGTGAACGGCCAAATTCTAAAGGGCCAGTTCTACCTACAGCCCAAGTTAGGCTAAAATTAAAATTACGGATTTGAGATCCTATTAGGTCCTACCTCAGGGTTGCTGACTCGATGCGGGCCTACCTTAGACCTTAGTTACATGAATTTAATATAAACAAAAGGGGTACTATTTATGGTCTTCTTTCTCAACCTTGCAACAACAACGCAACCTGGACTATTGCACGATGCAACAATCTTGTATCTAAACAACCAAACTGAATTGCAAGAGAGCTCTCTAACAGACCACACCCTGTACGTACGACATCCCACAAACGAGTAGAAAGAACGCGCAGCGCCCCAAAATGATGCCAACAGTGTGACCAAACAATGATGCCACAAGAGCTCAAAAATGCTAGCTCTAAATTAAGTTAATTTTTCACTAACCTTACAATTATGAGATGGATATATATACACCTTAACTTAATATATACAAGCAATGCTGCATCAATCAGCTTAGTCATCATATCGCCTTGGGACAACAATGGTTCTTCCTCTTCTAGATTTTCTAACAGTGTGTGAAGAACCATGGAGTGAGAGTCGTCCAGGGGAACAGTGAATTACATGCCAAATTTGTTCCGACTGGGCGCATAAACTTTATACCAGTCATGACGGACCAGATGATTATTTCCTGTATGACTATTGTGATGAGTAAGAATAGACAACACAATACAATGTGATGTTATAGCGGTGTTTCCTTAATGGTTATTCAAACTATGATTGGTGTTCGATGTTCCTTGAAACAGTTCTCTTCAGTGCTGTAGACTATGACATTCATTTGAACATCATTCAGTAGAAGTAGTTGAGACGTTCATTAAAATTCCTTATCAGTATGTTTCTTTACTAGAGCATAGCCTTATCATATTTTAGATTTCATGTTAAACAGAAAATAAATGTTTCAATGTTCATTCTCTTTTAATTTTGACGTTTAGAGATAATGTTGACATATAACCTACACATGTGGGGACTATGTACCCCTTGGACAAAAATAATAAATGTTAATAACTGAAGTTATTTCAGAGACAGAAGGACATGTACCGGCGTATATATTACAGACCTATCAAAGGATAAGGACAACCAGTGGTAGTTTTATTGAGTGTGCTGGTGTCCGAGAAAATGCTGTTTTTCCTTTGGGGGTCCATATTACCCACCTTTAATCTACATATAGTTTCTTACTTTATTAATATTTTTCTTAATTCATAACACTGCCCAACACCAATTTTGCTGATTTAATTCTAACACCTGTTTTTAGGTAACTTTGGTGTGCTGATTTCAAAAATCACCTTAGTTTTTGCCTATCACGTCAGGTTTTCGAGCAATCAAATACGAATATTTTGGAGATATCGCATTTTGGCAGGGTTATGCCCAATTTTTTTCTTTTCAAAAAATAAGTTTTTACATACTCAGACTCAGCATGGAAAAGTAAACAATTGTGCAGGGAGTGAACTTTAATATACAATGGTAATATTGACACAAAGTTATTAAAAGTGTTTAAATAAGCAAAAAAATGAATCCATGATCATGACGTCACGCTCACACCTGGGGAAATCACAGATACCCAAGATTTTAATATGTTGTACATGACCTTTAGATTTAATGCACAGATGTGCGTATTCCACAGATAAAATTTTAACAGCAAAACAGCTGTTAACAGGTCTCAAAAATCATCAATTTTGATAAGCGCCCTTCATGGATCACCCAAAATAGGCATATTGCATTGTACGAAAACCTGATGTGATGGACAAAATCTAAGGTGATTTTTGAAATCAGCACATCAATATTATCCAGAAACAGGTCTTAGAATTAAATCAGCAGCAAAAAAGTTTTTTTTTGTTGGGCAGTGTAATACAATAGCTAGACTTCTAAATTTGGAAGGGCAACAAAATTAATCGGGAGAAAGGGCGGCAATACCGACCTTATAGTATGAATATTGTAAGTGTAATAAATAATAAATGTAATGCTGTATATTATAATTCATTATTACATTTAGTTTTAAAAATATCTTAATTTTACATTTTTTTTCTTTTAACATTTGTTATTACAATTTTACAAATTATTTCAGTTTTAGTTTGACATCGGCAATTTTCATTTAGGAGGGGCAAGCTCGAATTTTCGGGGTACAGTTGCCCTTCAAGGGGCAACGCCACTGATTACAATTTCTATTCTAAAACGTAAATAAAACAGGTTCTTTAATATTTACATATCTATTTTTTACATATTTCATATTTACATATCTAATTTTTCGCATTTTAGTAATTTTTTGTTAAATTAAAAATATTAAATTAAATGTTAAAATTGTCAACATGCAGTAAATGCTTTCTTTCATGTATACTATCTTATTTTGAGAGGGTGCCCAGACTTTTTACCCACCCTATCCTTCAGTTTTCTTAGTTTAAAACAGCTTTACAAACTTTTTAGGCTGCGTTCCTTTTAGATATTGATCTACTTTTTCCCTTCCCTTTTTTACCAATCTTATTTCAACCCGTGTCAATAAGTTTGTGCCACAGTATGAAATTTTATAAATGTCGTCGATATTATAAATATAGACTAACTAAAATAACCAAAATAGTTAATACATTTAATTCTAGTTTTAAAGACTAGTTTTAAGATGTGTTAATTAATTCATGACGTGTGGCAACGTAGCATCTCTGAATCAGATTGGTAGGTGTAATAGGCCTTATTTCTGTCAAAATAGGCATGTCTGTGATAATATTTGCATATTTATTCTCAATCCTACCCCTAATGTTGTGATGTCTTAACTTTACTGATAAGCTCAGATGTATACTACTCGTACATTTCAGAACCTCATTATGTCTGTGTATGTAATCAAATAGCAACAGTCTTTCGCAATTTGGAGCTAGAGGATCCATTCCTTATCTTACTGAGATACGATATAATCGTATTTTAGTGTAGATAAAGAAATGTAGTTTCATTTTTAATTTCTCTATTACCTCTTGTTGACCTCTCGCGTACCCCAATTTTAGAACCGCTGATATAGACCAAACCTATTATTTTTCGTTCGACATCACCCACAGGAATATAATGAACACCCACAAAAATATATATACTTTTACTTTTAAAGTATTCGATTACAAAAGATGAGATACACTGGGTCGTAAGCTGCTGTATTCCAAATTTTGTAACCAGTTAGAAGATATAAAAAATAAGTAAACAGACGCATTCAATGCCTTTTAGATTTCCCATTTAGGTCCTGGACACATTGTCCTGGCGTAACTAAGCACACTCATTATACGCACGTGCGTACTCTTTTTCATAAAAAAATATTCGCAACCAGTTCCCGGATAACACCTTTTCATTTGAGAATCTCTACGTCTCAATTCTACCATTTTATATGAACATGCATACGTGTTTATTACTCAACTTGAGTAAGTAAAAAATCCTCACAATAATGGTTGGTGCGTGCCTTATCCCAAGACAAAGACCGTGTCACTAGTTCTTATTACAGCATTAAGAGTAATATGTGGGAACGTGAACTATTGTAATTAACCTTGATCTGTATATTAGTATTAATTATTGCATATTGGTTTGTATATACGGTAACTGATAATTACACAATACCCAAAAGTGTATACGAGTCAGCTTTTAATATTTATTTCAGAATTATTATTAAAATTTCAAATTAAATTAGTATTTTCTTTCATTCATTTATTTATTTATCTGTTTATTTTATTATTTATTCATTTGTTCATAAATAACTAGTCTTAATGCACTTTTTTGTGGTGGTTTATTTATTTTCGATTTTCCACGACCTCGTGCGTATGGTTTTTGAATGTCTGGCTACCTCCGAGCTCCGAGGCGTATATATTTTGAATGCGCCTCGGTGGTGTAGTGGTTAGCATCGCTGACTACGAATCCATCGGTCCCGGGATCGAGACCCGGTGACGGCAGGCGGCGCGTAGCAAAACCCAGCTGTTGATCCTTCCACACAATAAAAATTGGTTGGTAGATAACTGAGTAGCCTAGTGTTTAAGACGCTGGGCTGCTGGTGGGGCGTGGTTCGGACTCCACGTTAAACTGTGGGTCTAAAGTGGAGTGACAAGCTTGACTTTCGTCAGAGTGAACAATTCGGGCGGAAGCAAAGCCAAGTTTAAACCAAAGTGTGTATATATATATATACATAGTGTGCAGTGGTTAGCATCATTAACTACGAATCCAACGGCCCCGGGTTCGATTCCTAGCAATAGCAGGCGGTGCTCAGTAAACCCAGCCGTTCATCTTACCATATAAAAAGGGGTACTATCCTGTTATCTCCCCACCAACTGTTATCTCCCCACCAAATTTGCTATAGCGCACATAACAGGATATAATTATTAAGTAAAAGTTGTTTAAAATTAATCGAAACCTACGGAAAAATTATTGAATGCTAAGTTAATTGAATGCCCGGTTAGGTCAACTGTACGCCCTTGACGATTGATTAGGTTAAGTCGTGATATTTTCTTAGTTTTAACAAAAATATCACGACTTGACCTAACCAATCGTCAAGGGCATACAGTTGACATAACCTGGCATTCACTTAACCTAACCGGGCATTCAATTAACCTCGCATTCAATAATTTTTCCGTAGGTTTCGATTAATTTTAAGCAACTTTTACTTAATATAGTAGACGCCGGATTTAGTGTCCCCGGATATTGTCTCTCACCGCTTATAGTGTCTCAAAACTAGGAAACAGTTACTTTTACATGGTAATTGCTATGGATAGAGTCTCTCTGATTTCGCTTATAGTGTCTCTTTTCAGCTAGTATAGTCTACTTGACAGCTCTAGTTTACACTCGTATTTGTGATGTCGTGCTGTTTACAGGCTTACTAGATGTCCATGGAAGGAAAATGTTTTGATTGAATGTAAAATGAACAGTTTTGATGTTTCAGTTGAATTTTAAAAACATTTTTTGAGAAATTGCATAATAAAGGTGTTTATGTTGTAAATACAGGGTGAGTCAAAAGTCTCCATACATAGGCAAAATGGTCATGATAAATAAATGATTATTTATTTTTTATTTTTTTGCAGGTGATGTGCTGAGATGCCTTTGTCCCAAGAAGAGCGTATAGAGATCATTCTTCTGGCAGGATCAGGAAGCTGTCGCAAGGTTGCCGAGGATTTTAACAGGAGACACGCCCCCGGCACGCACATCACACACGACACCGTTGCCAAACTCATTGAGAAGTTCAAGAAGACTGGAAGTGTTGCAGACCAACCGAGAAGTGGCCGTCCATGAACAGCCACCGATGAAGGCACAGCGACCATGGTGCTGGCAGCGTTCGCAAAGAGTCCCCAAAAAAGCACTCGACGGATGTCTGCAGAATGCGGTGTCAGCCAAAGGAGTATCGTCCGCATTATGAAAGAGCACAGATGGCATCCATACAAAATGCAAATGTTGCAGTATCTTAGCGAAGACGACCCGGACAGGCGGCTGGAATTCTGTGAATGGGCAAGAACAAAAGTGGACGAAGACACGGAGTTCTCGGCTGGCATCCTGTTTTCAGATGAAGCCAACTTTTATGTTCATGGAGAGGTTAATCGTCAAAACGTACGTTATTGGAGTGATGACAACCCGCACTGGATGAGTCCCTCAAAGACGCAAGGCGCTGGAAAAGTGATGGTGTGGTGCGGGATATGGGGCAACACAATTGTTGGCCCTTTTTTCATTGACACCAATCTGAATGCCGAAATGTATCTAAACATGCTGCAAGACACAGTCATGCTGTCCCTGCTGAACGAGGACGGGGGATTTCCAGTGTACTTTCAGCAAGACGGGGCGCCACCCCATTACGGTATCTGCGTGCGCCAGTGGGTGGATCAGCAGTTTCCGGGTCACTGAATTGGCCGCCGTGGTCCCGTGGAGTGGCCTCCGAGGTCCCCAGACCTCACCCCCCTTGATTTTTACTTGTGGGGGCACTTGAAGGTCATGGTGTACCAGGTGAAAATACAAAACACAGACCACCTAAAGGAACGCATTCGTGATGGTTGTGCACGCATAACACCAGACGTGTTAACGCGCGTTTGCCATGACTGGGAGGAACGCATCCGTATGTGCATTCAGTGTAATGGTGCCCACATAGAGCATATTTTGTGACTTACAAGTGATTGCATAATAAAGTGACCATTTTGCCTATGTATGGAGACTTTTGACTTACCCTGTATATTGATAAACAATATATATTCACTATTTTTAACCTTGCAACCCTCGAGAGACCAAACTCTGGATATAGTGTCTCATCTGATATAGTGTCCTTTTGGCTTGGCACCGAGTGGAACACTATAAACGGCGTCTACTGTAATTATATCCTGCTATTAGCGCTATAGCATATAACATTGCTAGAGAAAATTTAGTGGGGAGATACCAGAATAGTACCGAAAAAAGCACCCGATGCACCGCCAGAGCACTTTTTAACATTATAACTGGGCGACATTTGCCAAAAATTTTTGTCGCCTAGTGAATGAAATTTCCCATTACTAGGCGACACGTCAGCTTTTCTCCATATAAAATTGTGTATGATTCAAATCGTGATATTGTGTAGAACTTGAAGTTGGCAACTCGGGTCTCAAAGAGTGCATGGATTATAATGAGTGGACCAGAGTGGAAGAGAGCTAAATGGTAATCATAAGGCAATGGTTATGCATCCTGAGAAGTCAATGAGTTATAGTTAGTGCAGGTATATATATATATATATATATATATATATATATATATATATATATATATATATATATATATATATATATAAAACTTTGAAAAGAGCACAGAAAGTAGTTATCAATCAGTCTTTGTTTCCTCTTTTGATATCCAATGTTTGTTACGGTTTTTATCTATTCCCTTCCTTTATGGCTATTTCAGTATTCCCTCTTCTTTAATATTTACAGTATCTCCAGTATACTGAAGATAAAACATTAAAAAAACCCAAGACACCGTCACTGACCTTGAAACGAAATGAACTTTTACAATCAGTTAAAAAAAGTGCCGCCATAAAAATCCATGCTTTTTATCAATAATTAGTAAGAAACATGGATTTTCACAAAACTTTTTGAATTGACTGTACATGAAGAGGACTTTTAGTCCTGTCTTGGTTCAGACGGATGCCTTTTTTTGTCTTTGTTTTCCGGTGGTTTAAGGAAAGGAATCAAATTAAGGACATTTACTGAGATGCCAAGTGTACATGTGTTGGAATTGCAAAATTGGAGAGTTATTAATAATATAGCATGTAATATAAATGAAAAACATAAGTTAGTATGATATAAAGTGAAAGAGGCTTGTGGTAATTCCTAGAAACGAATAGTGACCGCACAAGAAAACAGCCGAACACGTTTCAACATGTTTGTACTGGAATATGTGACTTTTTGTCACCCAATGAGGTGTGAGAATATCAGTCATATGATGCCCTACCTCCCGTTTCGTTCAATTCTGTATTCATAAACAGTTTTAGACTTTTAGTTTTTAAATAGCATTTGATATACAGGATGTTTCAGGTCGACCCCTAGAAATATGGAAATTGGCGGAATTTGGTATTTGAAGTTTGTCATAGTAATTCCTACCTACTTGCTACAAATTCCGCCAATTTCCATATTTCTAGGGTCGACCTGAAACACCCTGTATATAATTAAATCATTTAATTCTGTGAAACAGGTCAAATAAGTTAATTAAATAATATAAAACAGCTAGGAATTTGCAAAACACAAAATAGTGTGTGTATATAAAAGTTGTCTCTAAGTTCCAGGTTTATAAGAAAGATGGACGAAAGAATAGTTTCTCACTGCAACATGAAAACCCAAAACCACGAACACAAGGGAGAAAGAGCGCAGCGTAGATGGAGATTCATTCAATCAGTGGAGAAGAATGTCATCGAGAGCGGGTCGGGTCGTACACACTCATTCACTCACTCACTCACTCAGCCTCAGCCCGCCGCCCCGGCCCGTCACTACACAGTCCATCAGAAGATCGCATTTTTCTCTCCCATGTCACTTTCACTTTAATATTTACACTTGTACCCGTGGGAAATGGGACCCACTTTTAAGATGAACTCAAGATAGTAAAGTCAATTAAATTCTCTCCTAGGCCCTTTGTAGGAAAAACCTTCTCTTTCAGCCCTAGAACTATCCTTGTCCCGCCCTAGGCTTTTTATTCATTTCACGCGCGAGGACTATCTTGTTTCTTTAGACCTGCACATGGCAGCATCCAAGGGTTGACCGGAGGGGGCTCGGATCCCCCTGGAAACCTTTTAGCCCCCCCCCCTGCTAAAAAAAAACGCAGAACTTGGTATGCTTGCCTTTGAAGCCAAACGCACCAAGATCAATATGGATTCATTTCTGAGAAGATTTGCCAAGAAACAGCGGTGTTTGCAATTGTTTTAATTTTAGTTTCTGTGAATTGTTTTACGGCCATATTAACGAAGTGTACAGTGTACATAATGTACATGTATACCCCATGTCTGAAGTTGTTTCAAATTGGAGGCTTTCCTAGCTCCAATTTTGATCGAGAATTCTGGGTCACATTCTGTGTCAAAATTGGAGCTGGAAAAACCTCCCACTATAAAATATGATATATATATATATATATATATATATATATATATATATATATATATATATATATTATATATGTGTGTGTGTGTACAGTACATTATCATATTTTATCCTTGATTGGGAACACTTTTCGATTACTCTGTGTCTTACAGTATTTCAACTACACTATCTTTTGCTGTTGTGTTTCATAAAAATTTAGTATCATGTAGTTTTTTGATTTCTGCGCAGATTTGGTAAGAAACAACGGTGTTTGCAATAGTTTTAGCTTTTGTGAATTGTTTTACGGCCATATAAAAATGTTGGCATAATACAGGGTTGTCCAAAAGTTATTTTGCCGAAATAATCATATTTCTATTTTATTTTCTACAGGCCATAGATGATGATGGGTGTACTAGAAGTGTGATGGTAGTAATACTACGTATCCAAGGGAAGAAGTGCAGAGAAATTCAAGAAAAATTCAAAAGAAGATTTCATAAACCAGACCTACAGACAAAGCAATTCGCGAGCTGGTTAATAAATTTAAAAGAACACGATCTGTTCATGATGAGGCAAGATCTGGAAAATGTCGAATTGGTAAGAGATGCTTTTGAAACAAATCCTAGAATGTCAACTCGCACAGTATCACATAAACTGAGCATACCAAAAACGACTGTTCTGAGGATTTTAAAATCAACATTAAAAAAAAAGTTACCATATTCAAGTGCTACACGAGTTACACGAAGAGGATTATCCTAGATGAGCCGCCATGTGCACAGAATTGATTGAAAAAAATCATACCGAAAACTTATTAAATCACATTCTCTTCAGCGATGAGGTGACATTCCACACATGCGGAAAGGTTAATCGACATAATTGCTGTATTTGGGCTAGTGAAAAACCAATCGAGTTCTACGAATGAGAGAGAGATTCTCCTAAAGTTAATGTCTGGTTGGATATGACAAAATCGAAAATTTACGAACCTTTTTTCTTTGCAGAAGCTACGGTAACAGGGCCAATTTATGTTGACATGGTTCAGCAGTTTCTTGAACTCCAGCTTCGTTCAGATGGTATTCTCGACACTGTAGCCTTTCAACAAGATGGAGCTCCATGTCACGATGCAAACATCGTTCGGAGTACTTTGATGGGCTCTTACCAAAGCGCTGGATTGGACGTGGTGGAAACATGCCCTGAGCAGCACGATCTCCGGATTTAACACCATTAGACTTCTGTGCATAGGGCTTTACGAAGTCTGAGGCTTACAAAATAGGAGTTACACACCTGCAGGATCTGTGAACCCACATTGTCGCGGCAGTCACTAAAATAATCTCAGAGATGCTTGAGAATGTGTTCCGCAATGCAGAGACAGTGATGGTGCTCACGTCGAATCTTAGACCTAAGGTTGATAAATAAATATACATCTAATTATGTTACTACATTTTTATCCTAAACTACTATTATTTCAGCAAATTAGATAGGGATTTTTGAACCACACTGAATAGTGTCTTGATTTTTAAAGCAACTTTACAGAAAGTTATGAAGTAACGTACATTTCTGTAAGAAAATTGTAACGTGTGTCTATGACTCCATCGGCCCCCCTCCTGTCTCCACCCTTTCCCCCCCACCCCTGTTCTCCGATCCTAGTTGCGGGCCTGGGTCTACATGATTTCCGATCAAGATTTATCTTCATTTATTAATTGTATGTAATGTAATTTAATTTGAAACAAGATCAAAAGTATAAAAACTTAGTGTTTCAGAACAACAGTTGAAAGAAAATTTGGAAATTAAAACGGTAAACAATGTTAGCCTACTTACAGTAGGTAAAGTTAAAATCTGAGCGTAAAACAACACGAAAACTAAATAAATTACTACACTACCATTACAATGGTTTAGTGATATGGTAACATCCTTATTGTTATGCATTGCTGTCGTCAGCACCCAACCACGAACGGTACAAATGGTACGAAACAAAGTAAGAACCGGTAACAAGATCTACAGAGTAGCCACAAAGTCCCTTTGCAGTGAAATTACAGCCCATCTGTATGTTGCCCTCGTTTTCTTGCAAAGGAATTTTGTGGCTACCCTGTATAGTAGCATGAATTTTATAACGAATGAGACGCCGAAAATTTTATGACAGATTGTAAGTGCACATTTTTAGTTACAAGAGACTTCCGTTGATATACTGTAGTGTACTGTACTGTAGACTATACATTAGTTTTCTGGCGTAACTAGTTACTCGGTAATCGTTACTTTTTTGAGTAATTGTAACGGTAACTAGTTACATTTTCCAGCCGAGTAATTGTAAGTATAACTAATTAAAAAAAAATCATGAATATTTGTTGCTTCTATCAGTTACTTCTTTTTGTGAAGGCAAAAAGTTAGTAGCTACTTTTTTCCACAAGCCTTCCTCGATGTACTACATATTGTGCACAGTGCAAGTTTATTATTATTATTATTATTATTATTATTATTATTAACAACATAATATCTACATAATGTTAATATGAAAAAATCTTGTTGTTTATTCGTTAAATCACAAAATACTTTTATCACGATCAAATGCTTGCTAAAACCAAGTGAAATGTCGCAAGTGGCTTTTGAAGTAACTCGTAAATAGCTGATATTACGTCGCGGTCAGTGTCGTAATACCACTTTCCGTCGATCAACGAAGTTAAGCGACATTGGGTCTGGTTGGTAGTTGGATGGGAGACCGTTCTTTGCGTCCAGATTATGTAGCGACCCGATGTTTGAGTCCACGTAAAACTGTAGGTCTCCTCTGTCATATTACCTTAGATGTTGCGAAGGGGGTTAAACAGCCCCATCATTACGTATTTTAGTAACTAGTTACTTTTTTGAAACAGCAACTAGTAACTAGTTACTTATTTCAGGCAGTAACTAGTAACAGTTACAAAAGAGTAACTCACAACACTAATATATACTATATATATATATATATATATAGGGTGGCGTAGTATCGCGATACATTTTCTGTATCTTGTATCGCGATACATTTTTTATTATTTGTATCGTATCGAAAGATACGATACAAATAAGTGTCAGTAACGCGATACTTTATCATAGACTCAGTCAGTGATAAATTTGCGAGACTGAGAAGAAACCTCGTCAAGAATTATCTAATTATTTAGCGAATAATTCATCAGACATTCAACAATTACACATGTATCTTTTGATAAGAGCAGGGTCGTACCTAAAGTATTTGGCACCCGGGGCGGATCCTTCCTTTGGCACCCCCATAAATAATTTTAAAATTTAAACACAGAAAAATGTATTATGTTTGCGAGTAGATTTTTAAACCAGTACAGTACTGTCATAAACAAATTGGAAATAAGAAAAATGCAGGATATTAAAAATTCAGTGAACAGGTAATACTGCATTTTAGTTTATACAAAAAACACAGGAAATCTAGTCTCAACGCTCAGCGGCTGAGCGTGAATCCTCTCTATTTACCTTTGAAGAACAGTATATCCAATAAATAAAGAAGTAAAAAAAATTTATTACGACAGAAAAGCTTCAAACAAGTGGTTCTCAAACTTTTTCCAGCCAGATACCCATTGAGTTATCAGAATTATCAACCCAGACAAGCAGAGACAATTAATTATCATTATTATTATCATTATTAATTATTATCATTAATCATCATTTATAAACACTTAAACATCACTATGATACCACATTGTCAAAAATTACTGGACATTGGTATAAGTACCATGATATTGTTACAAACACCAGCACTTTATGCTTTATCATAATTATTTAATGAAACATACTTCATGTATGTGGAGTCACAGTGTCAAGTGAACAAGACTTGGCATATCAGTTGCAGCCAGCTGGCTATGCTCACCAAACTGATGACTAAAATGACAACAAACGTTCGCCTTTCGATGTAATTTTTATCAAATATTTAATTTTTCGTTTGTAAATTTTGTATTGACAATAAAAATAAGAATTTATTTTATAGTGTAAATTAACATTAACCCTTTAACGCCGAACGTTTTCGTAAGGTTAAGTCTAAATGCGTGTATTTGAAACGGTACGTATTTGACCCAATCGGCTTAGAGGGTTAAGCTGTGTAATAGTTTGAACATTTAAAAAAAAATTTTCTTTGGCGAATTTTTCATTTGGTTTGAAAACTTGTACTGGTATTTCAACTCTCCCGATGGCACCCCCCTCCTGGTTGTCACCCGGGGCGGACCGCCCCCTTCGCACCCCCCTTAGTACGCCACTGGATAAGAGAACTGTTCATAAAATACAACACAACACTGCCATCAAGCGCTCCGTTTGAGGCTTTTTAGCATAGCTGGAAATCTCTTTCCTTCAAAGAGAAACACAATGTCTGATGAATTGTTTGAGAAGTCACTCTTTGTAAAATTCAATAAAAACAGAAAGTAATTAGGGGTAGATTAGGGTTGCGCGGGGCCCGCGGCACATTCGTAACCGGGGCCCCTTGCTTCGGTTACGAACATGGGCGTCGTGGTTAGGAAAAATGAAAATGTAGGTCGGCCATTAGTGAAAAAGTGAAAATTCCATTAAAAAATCGCAAAATTGCAAATAAATGACAAAAATGATGAATTGCAATATAAAGATCAGTGATTACGGGTTACTAGCTCGGGCGAAAGCGTCAATAATCTGCAGCGCAATCGCAACAACGGCTGCAGCGACAGACACTGTGATCGTGATGTGTACACTCAGGTAGGGTGGATCGATTTTACATTTTTTTCGATTTCCATATTCTAATAGAGACAAAAACTTGCGCATGCATGAGAAAATAGCCTCTGCAAAATCTTAGCTTAATAGGTAATCATCTTCTGCCCCTGCAGAGCGATGAAAATCATATTTTAGTAGTCAAAAATGTATTTTTCTTATAATTTTTAAAATATTTCAATATGCATCAAAATTATTCCTAATAACTATAAAGTCGATGAAAAAGACCTCATATGATCGTTTTTCCAAGCGCGTTGTCCTACGTTAATATCTTTTGCCCCCGGCAACAACGTCAAATGTTGAAAAAATAGGTAATTTATATACATATTTTCAGATCGGCTCTTTGTCTTAAATAATGCATTTATATATTTCCATAGCATTTATATCGTTGCTTAGGCATGAAATAACACACACGCAAAATTTTATGACTCTAGAGTAATATCTTCTGTCCCCGAGAAAAGTCTAAATGTGGATTATAATTACGTTAATGCGATGTTATAAGTACGATAAGTACTAAGTACAGCTCCTCGCTTGCTAATTTTATAAAATTAGCAACCCAGAACTCACCACGAGGAGGTGGCTGTACGTCGAGTTCCACCCTATCCAGCCCCAACCACCCTGCCTTTGGCTGCATGTCGATTTACATACGGTAATCTTTCTTAGAATCAAATCGTGGAATTTTTGTTCGGGAGTGAAGACGGGAGCGGATGAATCCGTCCCTCTCTTCTATTCCACTTACACTGGCAGAGGCTTCGGTTACTAATTTGATGAGTCTCTCGACCGCTTGAGTATGACAAGGGAATAGTGGGATCAGTCCATCAGGCTGGTCTCCCGTCTCAACAAACTCTTTTATTCGGGTATCAGGTATTGTTTTTGTAACGGGGGGTTCGGTCACCTCAGCCGTTTGCCAGTTGATCATTTCGTAATAGTTTTGACTATCGTAGAGCAGCTCAGGCATGGCGAAGGCTCGAATTTCCCCCGCTGGTGATTGTTTTGATCGTGCTTTTAATATTCTTCTCCATCCCAATTCTTTATGTGTTGCTCATCGGCATGTAGCATGGAGATCAAAATATTTTCTGGGTGAGCAAAGAAAGAATTTCTACGGAGGACTTTGTTGGCGATTGTCTTAGATCTTTGAGGCATGGTCTGAGAGAGACGCATCATTTCGAAAAAATGTTTTGCGCCCTCAGTGAAACTGGAGTTTTTCTTTATCTTAAACCAAATTGGTGCGTAAACTGTCATAATGAATCGCACAATTTCGTTGAAGGTGTTGGAGGGTTCACTGGTTGAAACATAGAGGCGCAGAAATCTATTTGCTGTTGTCAGCCACCTGGAATGCGCCATCTTACCTGGATTTCGAGCCGCGAGAGCTGAAGAGCAGCTACCGCTCGACACTGCTCTGTAGATGCCTAACAAATATTTTTGGTCAGTGCTCAACTCGGCATCATCTATGTCAATGTCGGGAGATGGAATGGCATCGAATTCTGTAATTGGAAGTTTTTCGCAGTCGTTCAGTTGTTTCCAACTGGTCCAGTAAAGCCCATTGGCCCAGTTGTTTTGCCGTCCAAGTCTTGAATGAGGTGTCGCAGTGATAATTCATTACCGTGTAATAGGCATATGATCCACTGAACTGGCCTTTGTAGTTTCATTTCAATCATACGAATGGCTCCACCCTTTCGACTGGCGCGTCAGTGGCAGCTGCTGCTGGCAGCACTCACCAGAGATGACCTTTAAACCCTAGCCTAGAGTCATAAAATTTTGCGTGTGTGTTATTTCATGCCTAAGCAACGATATAAATGCTATGGGAAATATATAAATGCATTATTTAAGACAAAGAGCCGATCTGAAAATATGTATATAAATTACCTATTTTTCAACATTTGATGTTGTTGCCGGGGGCAAAAGATATTAACGTAGGACAACGCGCTTGGAAAAACGATCATATGAGGTCTTTTCATCGACTTTATAGTTATTAGGAATAATTTTGATGCATATTGAAATATTTTAAAAATTATAAGAAAAATACGTTTTTGACTACTAAAATATGATTTTCATCGCTCTGCCGGGGGCAGAAGAAGATTACCTATTAAGCTAAGATTTTGCAGAGGCTATTTTCTCATGCATGCGCAAGTTTTTGTCTCTATTAGAATATGGAAATCGAAAAAAATGTAAAATCGATCCACCCTAGACTGTACAGTGTGCTTGTGCGCGTGGGGTGTGCTGCGATATGCATTTGCAGCGCGGGGCCCCTGAAAGCAAGGGGCCGGCGGCAAATGCCGCTTTTGCCATATCGTTAATCTGGCCGTGTGTGTATATATATATATATATATATATATATATATATATATTTACACACACACACACACACACACACACACACACGAGGGTAATTTAATAAGTATCTACACTTTTTATTTTCACAATTTTATTTTCACATCTGATAGATTATAAACATCACTTCTCAACATAGTCTCCCTGTTTCTCAATACACTTAGTCCAGCGATCTACAAGCTTCCTAATGCCATCACAAAATAATGTTTTTTGCCGTATGCGTAGCCAGTCATGCACCGCCTCCTTCAGGTCATCACCACCTTGGAATCACTGACCTCTCAAAGCGTCGTTTAGTGGTCCAAACAGGTAAAAATCCGAAGGTGTCAGGTCTGGACTGTAGGCTGGATGGTCGAGAACTTTAAATTTAAGTTCTTGAAGGCATTTTCAAGTCTGTGCAGCGGTATGAGGTCGCGCATTGTCGTGTAACAGAATAACACCTTCCGACAATCTCGCTCTCCGTTTTGTGCGAATTGCTTGCTTAAACTCATTCCAGAGCATGTCAGAATACGATACACTTGTTACTGTAGTTCCACGCTCTAGATAATGTTCAAGGATAGGGCCTGGTGTATCTCAAAACAGGGTTAGCATAACTTTACCTGCTGACGGCTGCGCTTTGAACTTTCTTGCAACGGGAGATGTTAGATGCTTCCATTGCATGCTCTGTCGTTTGCTTTCTGGTTCATAATGATGGATCCAGGTTTCATCTCCAGTGATAATGCGCTCCAAAAAGTTTTCACCGTCATTATGATACCGCGCCAAAAGACGAGCGCAGACGTTCATACGATTACGCTTGTGCTCTTCTGTCCACTGTTTGGGTACCCATCTTGCACAAACCTTGTGAAAGCCAAGAATGTCATGAACTATCGAATAGGCTGACCCTTGACTGATGTCTAATGAAGATGCAATTTCTTTTATTGTTAATCTTCTGTCATCGAAAATCATGGCTCTGGCTTCTTCCTGCTTGTCACCACTGGTTGATGTTGACGGTCGTCCTGAGCGCTGAGCATCTGTCACACATGTCCGACCTTCTTTGAACATTTGAATCCATTCGTACACACTTCGCCGTGGTAACGCATTATTCCCATACTGAGCACATAAACGCGTGTGAATTTCAGCTCCTTTCACACCTGCCCACAAAAAACGAACCATGGATCTCAATTCTTCCAGAGTACAAATTGAAAGCGGCGCAGCCATGCTCACTACTCGTACGATATGTGACAGCTACGAGTATCCTAAATAAGCTTATTCTGTTGGTAGCCTAAATAAGCATATAGATCTCAGTTTGGCTCGTTATTACGAGTATAGGGTATATTATATATACTATATTATCACTAAAATAAAAAAGTGCGGATACTTATTGAAGTACCCTCGTGTGTGTGTGTGTGTGTGTGTGTGTGTGTGTGTGTATTATATACAAAGGTGGGCAGGACCGAACTCCAGGAACTCGGTCCTTTTTAAGGACCGTGAGCGGGAAAGTCGGTCCTTTTCTAAGTGAGGACCGAAATGAGGAGCTACGGTCCATTTTTAAGCAATTCCGGACGGTCTTTTTTAGTGATTTTAGTGTGTTTAGTGATTATTTGAAGTTCTAAAGAAGATGCTAGTCTTCTTGAAGGGAAACTCAAGCATTTAACTTAACTTTATTTCATCATTTATTTATTGTATTAATTATAATTTACGTTAATAAAATTAAAGATTTCCGGTGTCTTTAATTTCATTTTTCATTTTAATCAAATTTTTCACTTATATTATATATAAGGACCGAGTACCAGTCGCGCGAGGCTTCCTGCCTGCCTGTTGTAAAAACTACTATAAGGAGTGAGTGAGTGAGTGGGTCGTTTGGCTTAGGCGGCGCGTCGCCTCGACAGAATCAGGCGAGCGAGCGAAGACGCGCGCCTAAGTTACCAGTCCATGTAGGCAAGACAATTGTTTACTGCAAGATTCTCATAATTAGGAGTGTACTTTCTTTGCATTCTCTCTAGCAAAGTGGTAAATGATTCTGATGAAATTTAAAGTACGGGCTAACTGGCTTTCAATTACAATGGTTCCCAGATCTGTCAGTCGGTCTTGGGTACGGTATTGGTGGATCGCAGACAATATTTTATGCGTTTCAGTTTGACTATGATAATCTCTATAAAATGTATGTTCATTAATTATATTTCCTCTCTGTTATTTAATGAATTGCTTTATTAATATTTTTAGATTTTATCCCCCCCTTTCCGGGCCCCCTCGAGGTCCGAACCCCGAGGATTTATCCCGGCTTCCCCCCCCCCCCCTCTCGGCGGCCCTGCTCACTCGTAACTAACAACTGTGTATCATCTGTTCAGGAGCTTGATTGACTGTGCTACAAAAATTTATGGAAAATTTTCAGTACTAAATCTCTTTTAAGGAATACTGATAAAGCTTCGCATTAAGTTATTTATGATTAAATATTCCTAACCTATTATCTTCTTTCTCATATTTAACTATCAATTATTTGTGTTATATTTATATCATGTACGTATAATAATTACTTTATATTCAACTGTAAGCTCGTTTGTGTATTTTAAATTAATATTTTTTACTTACGGTATTTATATAATATTATTGCAGTCATAATTACATATAAAGTGATAGATTAATAATTATTAATTAAAATATAAGTATGAGTGTTGAATTATTTTTATCATTAGAGTTAAATATACACACAGGGTGTCCATAAAGTACCTATATATGTATATCTGTGATATAATATACTTAGAATTGTTATTCAGTAATTAAATTAAATATACAAGAACATTCTAATTAACCTTCGCATTACCTAAAATGCGTTCAGTATTTTCTTAAGAGATAATCTTCAAATTATTTTCACTAATTTTCATTAACTGATAATGCTTTATTTAGTGATCATAAAAAAATAATGGCGTCATTAAAATGGCAGAAAAAAAATTGTTGAATCAACTTCCCTGTAAATTCACTTATAATCTGCAAAAAACATTATCAACCAACTAGACATTAAAAAAATGCGGTGCCAAGTTTCTACCACACACACACACACACACCACACAGTGTTACGACGTTCATAGTTTCCTCCTCTTTGACGTCTACAGGAATTTGGCAGCACTTTCCATCTTACAATATTTGCAGCTAGACATAGTAAAAATTCAGGTATGTACGAAGAAAACACGTTTAAAGTAAGGTTTTTATTGTCCATAGAAAACATATTAAAAGCTAAATTTATGTATCACAATTGGAAACTTTTATGGCAAAAGCATTCGTACAATATTCTTTTACACTCCAAACTTTCAGAATCCGACATAACTACTTTTCTTATATATATATAATTATATATATATATATATATATATATATATATATATATATAATATGAATAAAACCACGAAGGAACACAAAACGGTGGCTCAAGCGCTTTCGTCTAATGACATCCTCAGGAACACTGAAATACATAAAAGGTTACGGCCCTATATATAGGTTACAGAGAAGAAAAAAATAAAATATAGTGTCAATAATAACACTCTTACTTTGTCAAAAAAATATTTTAGTACTTCCATTTCTCCCGGGCTTTTTTAGGCATTGCTAATGTACTTAAACTTTTGGATATTAATGTAGTATTTTCATATAACAATATTGTGAAAAATATCATAGTAAAAAAATAGCCCTACCAATAATTCAGGCATTATCTATAAAATTGGGTGTAAACAATGTGATTCCTTTTACATAGGTCAGACGGAAAGGATTTGCACACACGTATAAAACAGCATCAATATTCCGTCAGAACAGGACAGTTGCCCAGTGCTCTTTTTGTCCATTTGTCAGAGTTATCCACTGTATTGATTGGAATAATGCTTCAGTTTTATTTCATTCGAGCAACATTGTCAATAGAAATATTCTTGAGTCTGCCATTATTCAACTTTCAAATAACTTCAACATAAGCAAAGGTCTTTTTCAACTCGATCCTGTTGTTTGAATTCCTTCAAAACAAATCTAGATAAAAAGGGTAGGACGCTAAATCTTTGGTAAACTTGTAAGCTACTTTTAACTTTTAATCTTCAATTTATTTTTATATCTATATCGAAACTTGACTCTAAAAAGGCAAAGTGTTAAACCCGGGCGTATCTCAGTATAAATTTGTATTATTTTTATAACTCATTTGATCTTGTGCTAAAAAATCGATATGCCTCTTTGTTAATCCTCTAATCCTTAATTTTTAAGTTTTATTTTTACTTCTCCGTTATTGCATATATATAATATATATATATATATATATATTATATATGTGTATGGATATGTATGTACATATATATTATATATGTTTGTGTGTATGTATGTTATTTATATATTTTTTTTTTTCTTTCTGTAACATATATATAGGCCGTACCTTTTATGTATTTCAGTGTTCCTGAGGATGTCATTAGACGAAAGCGCTTGAGCACCGTTTTGTGTTTCCTTTCCTTCGTGGTTTTATTCATCATAATATTTTTCACGTGTTTACTTTCGTGAAATAATTTTCATATATATATATTAATAGATATATATATAATTATATTATATATATATATATACTATATATATTTATATTATATATATAACAAAAATACAGTAGATTATACAAAGGGGAGAATAGAAACCACATGCCGAAATGGCTTGCTTAATTATACAGTATACTATAGTCTATTTATATAAAAATAAAGAACTGCTTTGTTTGTCATTCTGTATTATTATTATTATTATTATATACACACAAGGCCGTAGACAAGGGAGTTCTTGGCGTACAGAAACTCCCCAATTTTTTCTTTTTAATACCCCAACACCACTACCTATATGAACTATATAGTTGCCGTTCTCCTCCATTTCGCATTTTGGTATTGCTTGCTTTCTCTCCCCAGCAGGTGAAGATGGTATAGGCAAATACTATATCCGTGATAGTTTTGCTTCATTGTATAATTGTAGACTTTGTAGTTGGAGTCAAATTTAGACTGCTGCATAATACGTGAAATTACTCAAAAACTTATCAAGTCTAAAGTCCGACTATGCGAGGTATTGAAGCCGTCGGTGTGTACTGTGGGAAAGACGGAATCACTATCAACAACAACGATAGGCACATTTATTTAAAACTTTGTTATTACTTGGTTGGCAAAAAGATGTAAACTATTTTCTGCACATCCGAAACGAAAGAAATTCGACTTTATAGGATCACAACGATTCTGATACGTGCTGATTTCCGAAACGTCAATCAATGTAACAGGTGGAAGACGTATTTATCACTCGGGGTGAGAACACAACACTAATTGTACAAAATTATGATTATTCAAACTAATTAGTAAAACACTTCTAAACACCTCTCCATAAAATTTTTTTAAGTTCAGCTAAATTCGAATGTTCTAAATTAGGTTTCAATGCCGAATCTTTAGCAGGCTTATTTCTCGTTGTTTGTGTGTGCCATACCCAAATCTGAAAGTTAAGCAGTTATTAAAATTATATAATTAATTTCTTATAGAAAGAAATTATTTAATACATTTTTAAGTTACTAAAAGTACTCGTTCTCAGCTTTGGTTGAAAAATTACCATCTTCACAATTCAGGCAATACTAATATAAAAAAAATATATAAAAAAAATTTCTCCAGGTGATCTTTGTTACATGATCACTTTGTAACGCGTTGAGTGAGTAATTATTCCTGAGACATTATTAACGTATAAGTACTTGCTCACACCGCGCTATTAAAATGATCTATGAATATAGATCACCCGAGTAAAAAAAGAAATTTAATATTTTTGCGGATAGATCGCTTTGCCTTTCAAGCGTTCCGTTATACAATATTGAAATTAACTAAAATAATTCGTACCAGTATTATTTTCAAGCTTGTCAAAATGGCAAAATGATAATTCACAATCAAAACAAGAACTATGTCGGAACGACATCAATGTCTCCTCCTCTATTTGTAAACTTGGCCTTTGGTACAAGAGCCCAAGTCTCGCTCGCGACACTTGGTTCGTGATGATCCATATGTGTGTGAAGTTTCATCAATTTATGCTGAGTGGTTAAAAACTTATGGCGTGTACCTTCACTTGACATTTAACTTCTATTTGTGACCTTGACCTTTGATGCAATGACCTAATTCTTGCTCGCGATACATCGTCTTGTAATGATACCTATGTTCCTGACATTTCATCAATTTATGGCCAACGATTCAAAAGTTATAGCCCGGACACGAAAGTATGACGAGCAGACAGACGGATGGACGGACGAACAAGCTCAAACCAGAATGGTTTCTCCAAATTTATTTGTTCGAGGACATAAATAAGTAGCGTCGCGCTAGAAATGGTCAGTATGTAGAAATTATCAACAAAGCCTAGTGTTTGCTATCAGTGTAGAATGAATAATTATGTTTTAAATTTACCTTCGTGCAATTTTCAGCTTTGGGTTCTATGTCGCTGGGCTTAATTTTCAGATTCTTGAGTAGCCCATCTTCCTCATACCCAACTTTAAAAGGCATCGTGGCCTTAGGATTTTTCAGGAAAAGTTTAACGCTGATAGCAAATCCTGCCATGTCCACCGGAAATTTCCTGTTAGATATCCAACCGTCGTAAAAACCTACGACTTTCCCATCCATCACAATGGGTGAGCTCACGCCTAATTGGGTCACCAGTCCCACTGGAAACATCGACACACCTTTTGTGGAGCGTATCTGGAAGTTTTAATAACATACACAATTATTCTTTCAGTATAATGAGTCTAAATTCAAGAAAAAATTTAAAAATTAAAATAAACAGAACAAAGATATTTCGAGGTTTCTTTATAAAACATTTTAAAAACCATCATATATATATATATATGCGCCTCGATGGTGTATTGGTTAGCATCCCTGACTACGAATCCACCGGCCCCAGGTTCGAAACCCGGTGATGGCAGGAGACGCACGGCAAACCCAGCTGTTCATCCTTGCATACAAAAAAAGTTGGTTGGCAGATAAATGGGTAGCTTAGTGGTTAGGACGCTGGGCTGCGGGTCAGGAGGTCGTGAGGTCGAGTCCGAGCAGGTACTTCGTAATTTTTGACTGGCCGTGATGGGGCGTGGTTCGGATTCTACGTTAAACTGTAGGTCTAAGGTGGAGTGACAAGCTTGACCTTCGTCAGAATGAACAATTCGGGCGGAAGCAAAACCAAGGTTAACCAAGGTATATATATATATATATATATATATATATATATATATATCGTAAAGAACGACGCTTGTATAGGAGATATTCCACGCAAGACGAGAGAGAGAACGAAACAAAATGAAAAAATGAGGTAACCACCCGGGAATCGAACCCGGGATCTTCCGATTGCCGGTCAGATGCGATACCATTACACCATGGGCCTCACTCTTCCAAATGCCGTAATTCTTCTACATACTCGCAGAAACCAATGCCCCAAGGGGGCACCTCCCGCATGCCGTAACATTATATACATTCAACTGCAAAGAACACGCAGTATAAATAACGTAAAGAACGACGCTTGTATAGGAGATATTCCGCGCAAGACGAGAGAGAGAGAACGAAACAAAATGAAAAAATGAGGTAACCACCCGGGAATCGAACCCGGGATCTTCTCTCTCTCTCGTCTTGCGCGGAATATCTCCTATACAAGCGTCGTTCTTTACGTTATTTATACTGCGTGTTCTTTGCAGTTGAATGTATATAATGTTACGGCATGCGGGAGGTGCCCCCTTGGGGCATTGGTTTCTGCGAGTATGTAGAAGAATTACGGCATTTGGAAGAGTGAGGCCCATGGTGTAATGGTATCGCATCTGACCGGCAATCGGAAGATCCCGGGTTCGATTCCCGGGTGGTTACCTCATTTTTTCATTTTGTTTCGTTCTCTCTCTCTCGTCTTGCGCGGAATATCTCCTATACAAGCGTCGTTCTTTACGTTATTTATACTGCGTGTTCTTTGCAGTTGAATGTGTGTATATATATATATATATATAACGTTCGAGACATGTTAACAGATTAAGTCGATTAAGTTCAAAGTCGAGCAGCTTACTGTATCATTGCGAATGCGAAGTACACAGAGTCAGTGTACTAACAAAGTTTCCGTACGTGGTTCAAAATAAACAAATATATCTATATACTGTATAAACCGGAGGATAAATCGCAGGTAGGTTTTTGACTTTGGAAGTTGGTTGTCCCAATTTGCATAAAATTTTTATAAGTCGCATCCTAATTTCGAGGGTAAGCAAACAAGCTGATTCATTCTCATTTCTTCTGTTTTTATCTTGACAGGAAGTATCCATTTTCATTTCTTCTGTTTTATCTTGACAGGAAGTTTCGCTTCAGTCGTAGAAAATTGGGGCTTTCCAAAGCGAATGATCCTTCAGCAAAGCTTGAAAAGTTTCTGATTTTCTCCATGTACGTACATTCTTTTCGCTAATTCCAATTTCTTTCTCCACTCCTCCACTCCCAATTTCTTCCGCAAAGTTGGAAAGATGCAAGTTTTTCTCGAAATCTGTATAAATCGCATCCTGGTTGTTTGGACCCCAAAATTAAAACAAAACAAAACATGCGACTTATCTGCCGGTTCGTTATCTCTCCTCCTCGTGTGCAGAAACGTTCCTTAACACTTATGTCGTTTCTATTCATATATATATATATATATATATATATATATATATATATATATATATATATATATATATATATATATATATATAGTGTGTGTGTGTGTGTGTGTGTACGTGCATATTTGCAATAAAACATGTTTTTATACAACATATGTTGTCACTACATATTAGCTTTAGAACAGTTGTAATAAACGTAATAGTTATACAGGTCGATTCTTTACACACACACACACACACACACTTAAATTAACAATTAATCAAAAGTTCATAAATTAAAAAGTAATAAATTAATAAACGTCTTAGGGAAACAGTGTGTGTTTATTCTCTTCCTCTGGCACGCTTTTGAGTGTGAAATGTTGTTTCGTATATAGAATATCCATAAATAATTAGAACAGTAATTCGTGAACGTAAAAGAACAACCATTACACTGCAAAACAAATTACAAAATTTATATTGTGTAAAAATAAAAAAGTTGGACTATACTGTATATATAAAATTTATTCGTAGCACTATTAAAAATAAATGCACTGAACATTGCCATGCAATAATTACAGAATATTAGCTAAAGTGGGCCCTACGGGCCCATTTAGCTAGATCTGCGGTGCTGGGGCCTTCGAACCCCCAGTTACTGGGGTGTCAATTGTTCGGCCAATAAAACTATAGAAAAGAACGCAGCCATGAAAATCTTAAGCTTCACAAATCTTGACACAATGGGTTCGGATGTGAAGCTTAAGATTTTCATGGCTGCGTTCTTTTCTATAGTTTTATTGATCCCCAGTAATTGGTAGCCCTGCAGAAGGACCTGGGGACCCCCCGGGGGTCAATTATTCGGTCAATAAAACTATAGAAAAGAACGTTGCCATGAAAATTTTAAGCTTCACATCCAAACCCATTATGTCACTCATTCTCTGCCCACAATTCGTGACGTCACTCGCATATTAATTAATTATCTCCGCCCATTTTATGACGTGTCTATGATGTCATTATCTTCACCAATCCGGAATACATGTGTCTACAGACGGACGGACAGGACTGGCTTTTTATAGTATAGATAGAGAGAGTAATAATAATAATAATAAATAGTAATTGTTATGTGTATAAACAATTTCAAAACACCGCGTGTCACATTTTTTTTTTGTGAACTTTATATTTAGAGTAACTAATTAATGTATAAATAATCAAATTACTTGATGAAATAAAGTGCATTCATAGTCCGACCACCAAAATACAAAGATATGCAGTGAAAAACCAAGCTGACGATTAGATTTTTTCTCTCTTTATTCGTTCATTTAAAAAAGGAAACTGTCGCTAGGATTTAATTTGAAAAGATTAAGAAGAATACATCAAATTAAGTGCACTTTGCAACGTGTCTCCGAGGTACATTGGCACAGTTTTTAAAGCCTTCAATGATTGATTTATTAGGCGTAATCCCTGTGGTGTCGCAACATCATCGAGGTCACTGACGCCGAATATAGTTTATTAAAACTAAAAATTAAATAAGAAAATTACGAGATGGGTAACAAATGACGAAATGAAGAGTAAATGACACGAATGGAATGAAAGAATGAGGTGGAGATGGAAAGTAGTAAAATACAGGGCTATTCAAAATGATTCATCCGATTTCAACTGAGAATACTTCCGTACCTATCAACCGTGCATCAACTGGGCATACACCACATGAAAGAGGAAATCTCCGAGTTTTACAAGATCACCGCGAGAGGGCTCCAAAGTCACGCCGTGGCCTAGCCTAGCAACAAAGAGTCAGTGTGAAAATGGCGTCCGCACAGCAGAAGGCGTTTTGTGTGTTGCAGTTTTCGAGCCCCCTAGGTCGCCGGATCTTACACCGTGCGACTTCTTCCTTTGGGGGTACGTTAAGGATACTGTGTACGTGCCACCGTTGCCCACATCTTTGGATGAGCTCCGAACTCGCATTGTTACTGCCGTAGAGTCAGTGACAACGGACATGCTGGAGCGAGTATGGAGAGGAATTCGACTATCGTGTCGACGTTGCTCGTGTAACTAGGGGAAGTCACATAGAGCATTTATGAGGTGAGAGACAAAATTTGGACAGTTTTTCTTTTGGTTGATGTATCACAAATCACACTGTATTTGTAACATTAAAAAATATTCTCATTTGAAATCAGGTGAATCAGTTTGAATAGCCCTGTATGAGGGGGTTCAAATAACTGCAAAAGAGGGAGGAGGAGGCCAGCTTCCCCAACAAACTTCCTTCCCCGAGGATCGAAGAGAAAAGAAAAGAACCATTATTCGGTACTCCGAGAGATGGCGCCGCCGCCGCCGCGTCTCCAAGACTGGGACATTCGACCAGCTAGTGTCGCGCAGTCAAGGGTTAAGGAAACAATACAATGAATACAGTAGGGTCGAGGCCCCCTCTCTATGGCCGATGATGGGCAAGGGTGGTTTCTTCCAGAGATAGACCGCAGCCACGACCTAACGCATCATGTTGGGGCCAACTATGGCATCCCAACGGCGCGGTCTACAGCCCGAATTTCCGGAAGGAAGTCCCTGTAAGAAAGTGGGGGTTAGCTGCAGGGGGACGAAAAGCGGTGGACCTTACGGACTGGTTCGCATCCTCATCACCCCTAACGGCTACGTGGGCAGGAATCCAACAAAACCTAATCCGCAGTCCACGACGTCTTAAAACTGCGGGCTGAAAAGGATTAAAAGGATTAAAAGACTCCCAAGATCTTGAGTGCTCTCTTGGAATCGCCAAAAATATGTAAAAAAATGAGGGCGAGTCGGAAAGAATAAAAATCACACAAAGCTCTAATATCTTAAAGTCTTCATCTTCCACTTCTTTTTTAATGTTCCGTTCAAACGTTTCGTTGCAATTTGAAGGCAATTATGTAAAAATAAAGAAAAAAGCTATGATTAAAATGCGTTTGCAATCGTTTAAAATGGGTTTGTAGAAGACGATCATAAAAATCGGATAACTTTTTTCACCTCCTGGAATGTTTTTGTAAATTGAAGGATTTTTTTTTGGCAAAATCGTTAATATAAGATGTTAAGTGAAATGTACCCAGGAAACTAAAAACAATGGATCACCCGAAGATCAGGGCCCCCATGTATTCTTGTTTTTTGCTTTACAGTATCAAATATAATAATAAATTGAATTGAATGCCCGGTTAGGTCAACTGTACGCCTTTGACGATTGGTTAGGTTAAGTCGTGATATTTTCGTTAGTTTTAACGAAGATATCATTTGGTAATTGAGGCTGGGGGCCCTGGTCGTCTTCAGGTGATCCAAAACAATTGTATAAAAAACGAGCTTCCGAAAACATTTAGTGAAATTATCTAATACTTTCTTAATTAATTAGTTTTGTATAACGAGTAAATAATTAATTAATGTGTACGAACGAGGCATAATCAGTTTCCGTCAATTATTATAGAAATCTCTCTCTCTCTCTCTCTCTCTCTCTCTCTCTCTCTCTCTCTCTCTCTCTCTCTCTCTCTCTCTCTCTCTCAGCTGGCTGCCAGGCCAGCGTAAAGTCTCGGGCGTAGCCTCTGGGTCTGGTGGGATATCCCTTGAACACTGGATTCTAAGAGTCTGGCCGCTTGTGAGTGACTAGTAAGACTTAGTAAGGGGGCTGCATCTCGCTGTCGCTCCTGGCGGAAAATCCGTGACGCTTGCGTCGCGAGTGTTTGTCAGTTGGTAGCTGCGACACGTTTGGGACGGTCCGGCCCTGGGGAGACCTTTGGTCGGTGCGGCAGCAGGAGAGGTGTAGTCTTCTGGAAGGAATGAACGTCACTTGCAAAAAGGCGGATGCGTCTACGCGCGGGATGAATTCACCCCCCCCCCCCCTTTTTATATACTGGTCAGAACGTTTTTGGATAGTTTTCATTGCTAGAACGCTTTATCTTATTCAGAGTATTCAGAAAAAACAAAACAAGAAAAAGAGAAAATATGGCAGGGCCAGCTAAATTGAAAGCAGAATGCTTTAAATGTAAAGTTAATCATTGGTGCGTAGACTTCCCTGAGGGTAGTATCAGCGATATCACATCCCTTAGTGTAGTTTGTTTTGTAAACTTAGAGACAACCACGAAAAGGAAGTTAAAGAGCTAAAGGAATTAGTAAAAAAGCTTGAAGCTAGGGTTGTAGCACTGGAAATCCAACCCAGTGGACAAGATCAAATTAAAAACACCAGCAGATTCAAACTGTAAGATTAAGTATCTTGAACAAAGGGAGGGCTCAAAGAAGGGGCTGATAGAGAAGGGTGGGAAGGGATCGATAGAGAAGGGTGGGCACGGGCCAATGAAGAAAAAGGGTGGGAATGGGCCTGCTGATGGCCCAAAGAAACCGAAGGATGTAGCTACCTGTCGGGGTGGGTCGGGTGGTGTAACTGCGTGTATGGGTGGCGACAGGTTTCGAAAGGTCTCGGGCAAGAAGGCTGCGAAGCCGAAGCCTGAGACCCCAGTTGCCCCTGTCAAGACCTCTAACCGCTTTAGTCTCCTGTGCTCGAAGGAGGAAGACACCGTTTTGATTGGGGACTCGCAGATCAGGGGCCAGGAGAAGTACTTTGCTTCTGCAAACCGGGATGGGAGGAAGGTAAGGTGCTTACCTGGGCGGGGAACGGCGCACTTAAGGAAGGAGGTAGAGAAGGTGCGCGTGGCTAGTCGGAGGACTGCGATCGTTGTCCACGCTGGTGGCAATGACCTGTTCCTCAAAGGCGGTGGGGTAGGTCTTACAGAAGGGATCATCACCGAGATCATGTCTCTTGCGGATGATCTAAAACTGAAGACAGACAGGGGAATGTTAATGGGTATTTTACCGCGAATGAATGCCAGTGACCACGCGCTCAGTAAGGTCATTGGCATCAACGAGAGGGTACAAGACTTGCGCGTTCCGCTGGGCGTGAAGTTTATTGACCCCTTCGATGCATTTTCGGGTAGGTGGGACCTTTACCAGAGGGATGGTGTCCACCTCAATGACAAGGGTAAAGGTGTGCTAGGCGCGCTGCTCGACCGGCACCTATACAGAATGGTGAGGTCGAGTCCGGGGAGAGATGATGGGGCCCCCACCGGGGAGAGATGAGGATGAGCCGGTGGAGGACGTACCTTCAACTGAAGGATGCGTCGAAGTACAGGTGGGTGACCCTCCTCCTACGTTGGAGGGGGCTCAGTCTCCTGCGGAAGTTGCCCCCTCGTTAGTGAGGGGCTCTTCAACTCCAGACAGCCCTGGCTGTTCGGGAAACGGGTCGTGCTAGGGGGCGGTCAGAATAGGGAAGGCTCCCTCCGTGCAATGCTTTTTAATGCTAGGTCAATTAGGAACAAGTTTCGCGAGCTACGGGCGCTCTTAGCATCAGAATACCAGGATATCGTTGCTATCACCGAGTCCTGGATTCATACTGATCGTAGGGACTACGTTGGGGAGTTCGAAATTCCCGGGTATAGAATGTTTCGCAAAGACCGCACCCGTGGGGAGGGGGGTGGGGTACTAATATACGTCACACACACGTTGAGTCCGGTTGACTGCCAGTTCCGGTCGGAACGGGAGCTGCTTGGCGTCGATCTGAACGTGGGAGGGACGAACTATAGGTTAATCTTGGTGTACAGACCTCCGCATCTCCTCGAGGAGGATACAGCCCTGTACACCGAACTCAGTAGCCTGCTAGGGGATAGGGTGTGTGTAGTTTTAGGAGACTTCAACTGTCGCGGCATAAAGTGGGAAAACAGGACTGCCGATGCTGAAGGGAGGAGGCTAGTTGACTTTGCTGATGAGAACTTCCTCACTCAGTGGGTCAACGAGCCTACACGAGGCGAAAGCGTTCTAGACTTAGTGTTCACGACCGAAGACAACCTCGTCACTGGCCTCACCGTTGACGAATCGTTGGGCGGGAGTGATCACGGTCTTATTAGGTTCCGTGTGTGCGTCCCTCGGGTGAAGCGTAGTAACTCGAGAGGCAGTAAGCTCGATCTCCGGCGGGCGAACTTTGTTAGCCTCCGGGATAGCGTAGGAGATATGGGGTTCGAGGTCGGCGGCGATGTTGAGGGAGTGTGGAGTGCATTCCGGGAAGAGTTTATGGTGCTGCAGTCTGCTGCCATACCCTCAAAACCGGTCACCCCTGCTTCAACGCAGCCTAAGTGGTTCAATCGTGACATCGCTTCGGCTATCCGAAATAGGAAAGTAGCGTATAGGAGGGCGAAGGCCAATCGTTCCCATGAGAACACTTTAGCGTATGTCCGCCTGTGTAGGGAAGTGAAGGCAAAGGTTAGGCTAGCGAAACGTAACGAAGAACTACGGGTGGCAAGCCTCTGCAAGGGGAACCCTAAGGAGTTCTTCAGTTATGTTAATAGTAGAAAGCCCATTAGAAGCATGATAGGTCCGTTAAAGGACGGAAGCGGCGTTCTGCGGACCTCGGACGCGGACATCGCCAATGTGCTTAATGAGTACTTTGCGGGAGTGTTCACCAGGGAGGACACCCGCATCATCCCCGAGTCAGGTGTGAGGCACGAAGGTGCTGGCCTGGATAATGTTCGATGTACCGCGACAGTTGTTGCCGATAGAATAGACAAACTGAGCGCGTTTAAGGCTCCTGGGCCAGACCAGTTTCTCCCCAGAGTTTTGCGGGAGGTGCGCGACCAGGTGGCTCCCCACCTGGCTACAGTCTTCAACAAATCGTTGGAGACGGGCCAGGTGCCTGGTGACTGGAGGGAAGCCAACGTGACCCCTATCTTTAAGAAAGGGGATCACGAAAGTCCAGGGAACTATCGTCCCATTAGTCTCACTTCAGTTGTAGGTAAATTATTAGAGGGGATAATAGCGGATAGGATCGTTGACCATTTGGATTCCTACAAGCTGCTTGGGGACTCCCAACATGGGTTTAGACGGCATAGGTCGTGTCTCACCAACTTGCTCGAGTTTTTCCACGTCATGTTGGGTGAGTACGATAAGAGTAGGGCGATTGATATAATTTATCTCGACTTTCAGAAAGCCTTTGATAAGGTACCTCACCGCCGGCTAATGGCGAAAGTGCGCGCGCTGGGTATCAGTGGGGAAATAGGTAGGTGGATTGAAAACTGGCTGATGAATAGGCGGCAGAGGGTTGTAATTAAAGGTGCTAGTTCGGGTTGGGCCTCGGTCACTAGTGGGGTTCCTCAGGGTTCCGTTTTGGGGCCGCTGTTGTTTATCATTTACATAAATGATATCGACGGTGGCATCGTCAGTCGGATCGCCAAATTCGCTGATGACACCAAGCTTGGGGCCAATGTTGGGACGCCCGAAGCGATCGAGGAACTGCGTGCGGACCTAGGTAGGATAGGAGAGTGGTCCGAAAAATGGCAAATGCCGTTTAACTTGGGTAAATGCAAAGTGATGCACATTGGCTACGCCAATCCCAAGTCGGACTACTCGATGTTGGGTAGTAATATCGAGGTGACTGATTTAGAAAAGGACTTGGGTGTGCTAATTAGCAGCGACCTTAAGTTTACGAAACAGTGTGTAGAGGTGGAAAAGAAAGCCCAGAAACTATTGGGTTATATCAGGAGGCAATTTCAGTTTCGGAACAAGGAGATTGTGCTCTCACTGTACAATTCCCTTGTTCGGCCGCACCTGGAGTATGCTGTGCAGTTCTGGTCGCCCACCCTCAAGAAAGATATTGTGAGGCTGGAGCGAGTGCAGGCGAGGGCCACAAAGTTAATCCCTTCCGTTAGGCATATGGGCTACAATCGACGGTTACGCGCCCTGAACTTGTTTTCGCTTGAAACTCGGAGGCTGCGCGGTCAACTGATCGAGGTTTTCAAGCTCTTACGCGGGTTCAACGATGTCGATTTTAGAAGTATGTTTAGTTTAAATGATAACCCAACTCGCAACAATGGTTGGAAGTTGGATTTGAAACGGTTTAGGACTAGTGTGTGTGGGAATTACTTTACGTATAAGATCTGTGACACATGGAACAGGTTACCTTCGGAAGTTGTGAACAGTTCCTCTGTGGATCAGTTCAAGAAAAGGGTAGACGAAATCTTGCACACTATTTGAGTGTGTAAAGACATTTAGGACCTCAGTCTGCGGAAATTTCTTTTCCTATAAAATAGTTAATATCTGGAACCAACTTCCCTCAGAGGTTGTTTCCAGTCAAAGTGTAAATCTGTTTAAAAATAGGCTAGACAAAGTACTGAACTCACTCATAGTTTAAGATTAAAACCTCAGAAAACTCTGCAGGAGTTCGCTTGCTCGGTGTCTCTGTGAGCAAGCTAAATATAGAGCTATTTATATATTCTCCACTTTCCTGTAAAATTTCTTTGGCTACTTTTCCAGGGTCAAGGTATTTTCTTCAACCTTTTTCCTTACCTGCCTCTGGCAGGGAGGGAGCGGAGGGTGGGGAGAGAGCCTTCTACTTTTCTACTACTGCTAGGATAGTTGAAAGAAAAATAAACTTTTACAAAATTTTCCCTGGCACCCGTTGCCATTGGTACCTCCTCGGTATGGGCCGCAAGGCCTTTTGAGGCTCTCTCTCTCTCTCTCTCTCTCTCCTCTCTCTCTCTCTCTCTCTCTCTCTCTCTCTCTCTCTCGGCCTGGCGTTTGAAGGCCAATAGTTATTACTTCCAATGTAGATGAAAAAAAGGCCATTACCGGGAAACAGTAGACGAAATTTATTTTACACGACCTTTACGAAAGAACCCATCATGGAGAGTCTGTATAAAAGAAAATGGGCAAAGATATTACACTGCCCAACAAAAAAAAAATTTGTTGCTGGCGATTTAATTCTAAGACCTGTTTCTGGATAATATTGATGTGCTGATTTCAAAAACTCACCTTAGATTTTGTCCATCACATCAGGTTTTCGTGCAATGTGCAATGGAATATGCCTATTTTGGGTGATCCATGAAGGGCACTTATCAAAATTGATGATTTTTGAGACCTGTTAACAGCTGTTTTGCTGTTAAAATTTTATCTGTGGAATACGCAAATCTGTGCATTAAATCTAAAGGTCATGTACAACATATTAAAATCTTGGGTATCTGTGATTTCCCCAGGTGTGAGCGTGACGTCATGATCATGGATTCATTTTTTGCTTATTTAAACACTTTTAATCACTTTGTGTGTCAATATTACCATTGTATATTAAAGTTCACTCCCTGCACAATTGTTTACTTTTCCATGCTGATTCTGAGTATGTAAAAACTTATATTTTGAAAAGAAAAAAAATTGGGCATAACCCTGCCAAAATGCGATATCTCCGTATTTGATTGCTCGAAAACCTGACGTGATAGGCAAAAACTAAGGTGATTTTTTAAATCAGCACACCAAAGTTATCTAAAAACAGGTGTTAGAATTAAATCAGCAAAATTGGTGTTGGGCAGTGTTATAAGTTCCATTTCTTATAACTTTTATTTTTAATTAAGTTGATTTAAATTATATAACCTTAAAGACTATTCCTACTATTCCTTCTTTAATTATCGTAGTTTATCCTTCATGCATTTAAATATTCTCTCACCTTTACTCACTGACTCACTGTTACAAAAATAGTTACTAGGTAAAGGTAACGTCCAGGAAGTTCTTTTCCCCGCGACATCGGACAGGGGGTGGGGGATGTCAGTGGGCAACAAGAGCCACCTTTATACCGAATATTAACAGGGTGAGCGGTGAGCGGACAACTCAACCCAAACCCGGGGCCAGCAAACGAGAGCGAGCCAGTCTCAAATAATTATTAAAAATCAGAAAAGAAATTTTAAAAATATGAAAATACTTCTAAAGAAATTAAAGAATGTCGTATACTCTTGTGCATGAAGAATAATCGTAAATATTGTACGTCATCACGCAGCAATCCCCATAATCATCCAAACGAGGAAAGTCTCCTTAAAATGAAGGTCAAGGTTATATAGCCAAAGGGCAGCCTCTATATACTGGCGTTCAAGGTTCCTTAATCTATACAGAATGAAATATGAAGGACAACGAGTGCTCATCCGCAGCTGGATGGAACGAAATCTATAGATATGTGATTCAGAGCGTTCACAGATGAACCAGATGCGTTTTGTTACGTGGGAAAGGAGAGCTGAAGGAGCAATCGGCTTTCCTTCCTTAAGAAAGGAAGTCTCTTTAGAGATAAATGTGTGTGTGTGTGTGTGTGTGTGTGTGTGTGTGTGTGTGTGTGTGTGTAAGAGAAGAGGCAACAAGCTTGACCTTCGTGAAATGAGGAATCATCGCACAGAACATTTGAAAGGTCGAAAAAAAAAAATATATATAGATATATATATATCACACCTTTCAAATGTTCCGCGCGATGATTCCTCATTTCACGAAGGTCAAGCTTGTCGCCCCTCCTCTCGAGTTGGCCTGGTGAAGTAGCGAGTTGGTTTCTTGTACTCTCCACCTCATATATATGTATATATTACTCACTCTTATATAAATTATAAATTATCTTATGCGAATCAAAACTAAAGTGCCAAGTTCATAAATAAATAGTGCATGTAGTCAATTAAATGAAATCTCGAGATGCTGACGAAGAAGATACTTTGTTTATCCTCAATTTCTCCTCTTCAATTCGCTGGAGAAGAACCGATTGTCTGAGCAAGTAGAATAAGTCAAGGAAAAACGTATGATGACTTACTGCCGTAATGATAGTAAAGTAATTTAGCTTTATTTTCATTTGATTCATTGGAGACGATTTTTATTGGTAAGTGATTGTTTTTATTTGGAAAAACTTGTTTCCAAATTTCACAACATTCAATTTCACCCTCTCATTTTCGTTTCAGATATCAAATACATCGAGTAAAGCAATTGTGCGAGGCATTACATGTACAAAATCGAATTTCATAATGGCGGCTTTCAAGTTTATGCGAGTAGTTCAAGTTTATGTAAGTACTGTATATGGAGATCAGATTTCAAAATACATTTCAAAATTTTAATGAAAATGACTAACTAACTAACTAACTAACCTTAACTAACCTAACCCAACATTATACATGTTGACTAGGGTGGAGCGAAAAATACTTTTTTCTAGTATGAAGTTCTAATAGTGATTAAAAGTTGCATTTAGTGGACGATATACACCTGCCAAAATATGAGTTCATTTCTAGTATTTTCAGCTGCCACCAGGGGGCTAAAGTTAACACAATTTTGGGTAAAAAGGAAAAAAATGCTTCTATTTTAGGTTTATCAAACTATTATAAAATTTTATCTTAGAATTATCTAATAGTTTGATTAAGATTCTTAAATGATAAGAATTCGTTTTGTAAAAATGCCTTTTCATATGCTTAATACCTTCAGCTGCCACAAGAGGGCTGAATTTAACTTAAAAATGACAATTAAGTATGATTCTGTATTTACTTGAAAAAGGGAACAGTAATAAATTAGGATGTCTCTCCTCCTTTATACTGGCTTGAGACAGTTAAGAAACGTTATTTCGTGCCTTAGCGGAGTTACTACCCTTTCCCCAACCAACCTCCCTCTAGAAAGGGTTCTTGCTGAAGACTATTTAGTAATTTGCTTTTGTGTCAAATTTTGGCTGTTTTTTCCTTGATTCTAATGTAGCACGAATCCAACCGTCTCTGTTTGTAGGTCCGCAGACTGATCCAGCAGCGTCTGTAACGAGCTTGACGCATCTCTCTACCCGGGCTTGTGTATGACATGGAAACTGAAATAATTCTGAATGAAGAGTAGTACCATGTTTGATGCATGATTCAATATCATCAAGAGAAACTCCTTTGGTTATCGGTGGTTCTGCTATCTGAAAATCTTGCCACATAATGAGATCTGTATAGTCTTTGGCATAAAAATTTATTTCTGGCACCTTAAAATACCTGATAACATATGTTCTTGAATGCATGCCCTTGCTTTTATGATACGCCTAAATCCCAACTGACGCACATGCTCCCTTTCATCAGCTATCATTGCAATGAGAATGTTTTCTTGATTTGCGTAATATGCATTTCGCTGAATGACTGAGTCATGTACTCTCCTAAGCTCTTCACGGAGATACCGGCTTCTTGCAATCATATGCCACATATGTTTAGCACCATATTGGCATAATGGTTTACGCTTTATCTGAAACCACATTGGTGCGTATACCCTAACAATGAAAGTAGCTAATTCTTGTAAATTGCCTGAAGGATTCTCTGTGCTTGCATATAACCGCAGAGTCCTGTTTGCTGTGGTGAGCCACCTTGAATGTGATATATTGCCTGGACTCTTATGACTAAGACTCTTTGAGAATGTTCCACTTGATATAGCCTTGTGAATTTCAAGAAGGTATTTCTGGTCAGTACTTATGTCATCTACATCAACTTCACACATGTCCTCTTGAATTTCAATAGGTTTGAAGTTAACTATGGGAAGCTTTTCACAGTCTGAAAGTGCTCGGCCAATTTCTCCTGAAAATGCTCTTGGTCCAGTAGTGGTACCATCCAAGTGATGAAATAGATGGCGCAATGGAAGTTCATGAAGGTGTAAAAGGCATATCAGCCACTGCAATGGCTTATTAAAGGCTTCTTCCAGTAATCTTATTGTGCCTCCAATACTACCAGTGTTAACCACTGTCGAATCACAGCCAACTGCAACGATGTTCCCTATATCAACATTCCTTTCTTTCAAGCAATTCACTAGCGCTGTGCAAATGTATTTAGCTTTGCCACTGGAAGGTGTCACATGTGCAAAGTACAGAGAGTGTGGTTCGATATTATGCTGATATGCTCTTCGCGTTTGGTTCTTTGGTGGTTAGAGCCATCACTCTCCTGGACTTGAATCATTGTTTTATCCTTTCTGCCATCAAAGTATAATCCCCGCATGGTTTTTGGCTCTCCTATCTGTTGTAGTTCCTTTCTCTGTTTTTGTCTTTCACGTCTTAGCTTACTTCTGTCTATAATATTCCCTTTGTCTTCGGGAGTAACAATTTTAAGATCTGCCAATACTGCAGAAGCAATAGCAGCCCCAGCTCTTTCCGACATTTTAAATCTATCACAAGTAATTGCTAATGAAGGCAGTGGCTCACGCATCTGTTGTTCTGATATTACATATTGAGTCGAGGTTGTATCTTCCTCATTATCTTCAGATATCTCTTCTAGTTGTTGAAGTTCACTTGTCTCTGTTTCGATTTGTAAGTTGGACGTATTGGTTATAGCAGCACTAGTTGTTTGTGAGGATTCCAGACGTGCTTTTTCCATTTCCTTTCGATGTTCTCCTGCTTGTAATCGTCTTGTGTGTGCTATGTCAATGCTTCCTATCACCATTATTCTGCGTGTTCGTTGGTCATTTAAAAAATCCTGCTTTTGGAGGGACTTTCTTACTCTTTTCACATGAGCATCTCCTAAACTCCTTACATTTGCAGGTGCAGATGTCAAACAAAGTGCATTTTGAAGAGTTTTCAAATTCTTCAAGCTGATTTTTGTACTTAGGCTGATCCTTGCGTGACTTGTATGGCTTTAATAAGGACCTGTATTTATCATGGTACACTCGCATCATCTGTAAAACGCGTGTATGTGAAACTATTGGCAAAGAGGCCTTCTTCCAAATATTTTCTACCTTTTTGGAAACTGCCTCTGCTATTTCAGAAAATGAAGGCTCCTTGTTATTCATCTGCTCCTTCACTAAATGTTTTGTGAACAGGTAATCTTTCATAATGCAGTTATAAGTTGGTAGTTGCATATCACTCATCTCACAAGGTACTTCAAATATGGCACACTTCATATGTTCTCTAGTGAAATGTTTATATTTAGTATTTGATGCCATAATATTTTTAAGAAAAATTCACAATCACAAAATATCCTGTAACATCAAAACATTATATAATTAATATATATAATATATTTATAAGTATATATATAATATAAATATATAATATATTATAAATAAACTAAAATTATATAATACATTATAACAAGCATTTTATAATAAAATCAATATTATCTCTATATAAATCACTTTAAAATAAAGTTTTATAATATTCCGATCATATTAAAAAACTCTCCGATCAACTGAGCGACTAGGCCTACTACCTAAGAAGACAAGTGTTAACACACTGTTCTAATGACTCACAGAAAGAAATTCCTTCACACCAAAACCCTCCCCCACAACCCTCCCCAAACCCTCCCCCACAACATTCAGTGTAGTCTCAACATGACTCAGTTACTCTAAATTGTGTTAACTTCAGCTCTCTTGTGGCAGCTGAAGATATTAAGCATATGAAAAGGCATTTTTACAAAACGAATTTCTATCATTTAAGAATCTTAATCAAACTATTAGATAATTCTAAGATAAAATTTTATAATAGTTTGACAAACCTAAAATAGAAACATTTTTTTCCTTTTTACACAAAATTGTGTTAACTTTAGCCCCCTGGTGGCAGCTGAAACTTTTAAACAAATGAACTCATATTTTGGCAGGCATATTTCGTCCACTAAATGCAACTTTTGATCACTATTAGAACTTCATACTAGAAAAAAGGTATTTTTCGCTCCACCCTAAATTGTTGACATTGTGCAAACTGACTTTGTTCCGTTACTCGCGTGTAAGGATGCAAATAAGATATAGAAAAAGAGAATGCATTCCTGTTAAAAGTTGCAACATGACAAATGATGCGTAAAATTAATGAATGGTTAACTAGTTCATCAAACTTGAAAGGTCTTTCATCCGTTTACTCGAAACGTTCTTTGAAAATGGGTAACAGTAAAGCGAGGCGCAGTTACTTAAACAACTTGTACGGTCAATTTCAAATACAGCTTTACACTTTTATTCAGTATTAAAATAAAAGTGTAACGGTATTTTTGAAATGAACTGTACCATTAACTTCATTACTTGAAATACACTTGGCCGTTACGTAGGTGTGATCATGGGTATCCCGAATTACCGATTATTGGAACCGATAATAATCTTAATAATAAGCAGTGATGAGGGCCGGAAACTGGCACAGCGCTCAGGCCAGAGGAATACAACCCATTACGCTAACCTCCGGATTATTATTATTATTATTATTATTACCAGTATTATGGGGAGTTGAACCCCCGATCTTAGCGTCTTCACTTCGCTTATAGGGAAATGGCGTTATCAGTGAGCTACGGGCCCTCGTTTATTGGAATCAATGGTACACAAGTGCAAAAAAAAAATATTAAGTCTTTAAAAAAAATTGTTTAACGTTTGCCATGAAAAGCATGAAGTAAAAATTATAAATACATCCTTTGGTATATACGAGCTAGACGATTAAAATATTAAAAGCATTCACTGGGAGTAGCGGTACTGCGGGTTACATGAACAAAATGGAATTTCATAATGTCGACATTCGACCTTATGCAAGTATACGGAATTCAGGTTTCAAATATACATTTCAGATTTTCAATGAAAATTACTAACCTAACCGGGCATAATGTAACCTAACCTATATAATTAAATCTTATATCTGTTTACTGACAAAAACATCTCTGAATCATGAAAATTTGTCCTTTTTGTTTTGGCTTCGCATTAAAACTATACAAAATCAACGAATACGTTTCTTATTAGTTTCATTTCTTGACTCGGTCGATTGGAGATTAGACCTAGTTTGCGAATGCCTAGGTTCGACTCCCACCCTCTTCGTAGTTGGAGTTGGGTCGCTCGCCTGCTCTGTGATTACTCGGACTTAGTGATTTTTGTTTAAGAGTTCACGTCCATCCAACGCTCGTAAGGCGAAACAGGTATTCCGAATGTTTGTTCTTAATTTAAATGGAGATTTACTTTCATAAATGACCCATAAAAGCTTAAACATTACCAATGATTTTACTAGTTTTGTGTTCCACAATCGCCCATTATTCATTCCCTTAAAAAAATTGAATCTTTACAGTTTCCACGCGTGAATAATACAGTTTAAAAGAAAACGCAGATTTGTATTTAGTCTGGGGACTTAAATCATTTTTATAATTGCCGCATGCCACAAAATGCACCCAATTCACTTATTCGTAAAGCCTAACTCCAAACAGTTGTAGCTTATCACTCTTCATTAGGGGCGTACACAGAATTTTCTAAAGGGAGGGCACAAAAGGTGATTTGACCAACGGATGAGTAAAAAATAAACTATTTGGAGCTGATGCATCATAATCATGATAATGATGCATGTAGGAAAACACAGCAGGAATGACATTCTTGATTAAATATTGTATTACTCCTAAGTTGTCACTGTCAATGAAGGTCTGGGTGTCATAAACGATCTCAAATGTGCCTTATACTAACTTTAAAAGAAGAGAGACTTCTGTTCTTTTGAGAGAACAGCTTAAGAACGCTTGCTGGGTTTACTGGCAAGCAGTGGTGGGCACCGTTAACCAAAAAGTTAACTTCGATAACGATAATCCGATAATTTTACTACAAAGTTAACGGAAGTTAACGATAATCCGTTAACGATAACTATTTCTTTACTAACATTTAAAAAAAATCAAGGAATTAAAATCCATAGAAAATGTTTATTTATGCAAAATCCAACAATAAATAGGTATTTAACTATTTTTATCGTTTTGCAACTTTTTTGCTTAACTTTTTTTTTATTTTTAATAAAAAATGTACTGATTACATGTTTTGAAACCCTTGTAACCACTAACCATTAACTAAATTTTAATTTACCAGAGAATTATTATGGCGGGAACTGAAAGGTAAAATTAAATTTTAGGCACATTTATTAAAGACTGACACAATGTGCTGGTTGCCCTTCAGAAAGACCAACTTCTCAAAGTTAGGCCCAACTGCCAGTCTTGACCGCTTGGGCCTCAGGATGTCCTTGCCGAGAGAGAAGAGCCGTTCCACTGCGGCAGAGGACGGAATTGGCAGACTGAAGTTATGGCGGTTTGATTCATTCGCGGAGCGGTGATCTTCCGTGAATGACTCCTCGCAGTTAACGTGTTAACGGACTTTAACAGACTAAATATCGAGTTATCGGAAGTTAACTGGTCCGATAACGATAAATGGAAATTAACTTCCGTTAATAGTCCGTTAAAAAAGTTAACTTCGTTAATTAACTGTTATCGGATTAACGCTTTAGTGCCCAACACTGCTGGCAAGTCATGATGTATATGGAGTCAGTGCTACACCATTGAAGCGATTTTCTCCCATTATATTCCGGCTGCAATTCTTTATTCTCTGCAGAACAGAGAGAGACCTTTCAGCTGAATAGCTTGTCATCGGCAGAGTGGCAAGCATTTTGACAAAACAAAACGATGGTCTGATATTTTTGGGGTAAAAAGTATAGGCCTACTTCCGCCGACCGTGTGTCACTGTGAATAACGTGCGAAATTCAAACGAAGACTGCCAGGTCGCATAGGCTGTTATCGACAAAATTTATGGGAAATTGCCGAATATCGCTAATGCCTAATAATAACAAAAATGTCAAAATTATTGCAACTCTTACATTTTCCAAGTTCACATTTTTTAAAACTTTTCAACATTAACTTTTTATAAGATAATAATAAAAATAAAAGCGTAAAGGGGGGCACGGACCGCCTGTAACCCACCCCCCTCATTATGTACGCCACTGCTCTTCATACAACATTTCATTGTTTCAGAGAAAATTATTATCAATATGTTTTCACATCAGTAAAACGTGAGTGTTTAAATTCAAAGAAAACCTTTTAAGATACAGATTACGACATCATTACGACTGAAGGCGACGTCGTAGCTAATGTTGTAACATCGTTTCACGTCGATCAGTGAAGTTAATTGGATGGGGAACCGTTTTCCGCGATAAAACCGAACGTTTTAATAAACTTTCTAAAAACTGGAAATTCTTTCGCAGTTCAGTTTTTAAAGCGCAAAAGATAATAAATTTCTGTAAAATATCTATGATTGTCTAGTTTATATATATATATATATATATATATATATATATATATATATACTGTGCGACCTTACTAAATACCTAATTTCTAGTTATTCCCTTCATCATCAGCACAAAAAAAAAAACCTACATGAACAGAGAACCGTATATAATTTTGCTTGTATTAAAGACACTGAATTCTTTATTTCACTATGGAGAAAAAAACGCAAAGTATCTTGCTGTAAACTGCTGAAATGGGTAAAGGGGGGGGGGGGAAAGGTACTTTTGGTTAAATGGTTGCGTATGGAGCAAGATTCCTCTAAAACTTCTGAGGAATCTTGCTCCATACGCAACCATTTAACCAAAAGTACCTTTTTTTTTTCTTTTTTTTTCCCTTTACCCATTTCCCTTACCCATTTCAGCAGTTTATAGCAAGATACTTTGCGTTTCTTTTCTCCATAGTGAAATAAAGAATTCAGTGTCTTTAATACAAGCAAAATTATATACGGTTCTCTGTTCATGTAGGGTTTTTTTTTTGTGCTGATGATGAAGGGAATAACTAGAAAGTAGGTATTTAGTAAGGTCACACATTATATATATATATATATATATATATATATATACGCGGTAATTTTTAAGTCACTGATGCGAAAAGTATGGAAATGTTCTGTTTATTTGTATTCTCACGTTAATTATTTCATTCAATCTACATAAAGGAAAACGGCAGTTGAAAAGTAAATTACAAAAGAAAAATTTACACGTTATCATTATCGCCACTATGAGCGTCATTTCCATTTTTTTTGCAAGACTAACAATGTGCAGTGTAAATTCTTGGGAAAAAATAAACAAACTTTTATGATATCACAACAATCAAAAAAGAGCGTAGTGAAAGTGAAAAATGATAAGTCACTTATCAATGAAAACGCTTGAAATGACTGATTACGTAATATTAAGATTTTTAAACTATTTTCTTTATTATAATTAACTTCAGGAAAAGAAAGGATGATTAAATTCAGTAATTCACTCATAGGACAAATGCATCCTATACTACTACTGCCTTTAATGACAACAGTCAACGTATTTAGTTTTTCAGCACAGCGAAATTTTTTCCTTTCACACAAACAAAGACATTCGTAAATTTACGACCTCTTCAAGCTTTAAAGAGTAAGAGGATTGGGCAACTGGGTAGATTTAAATATTTTAAAAGGGGTTGGGTAGGGAAAGGGGTTGGGTAGGGAAAGGGGTTGGGTAGGGAAAGGGGGTGATTTCTTTATTTTGGATGAAGGATTCCTTTTCTGAAGCGAGATTAATTAATTAAATTATCAATTTTCCCTTGAAAATAAATTAACTTAAAAGTAAGAATTGAAAAACTTTTCCCCATGATGAAGACTTCTCATGAGTGCAGTTGCAGTACATTTACATACGAAAAGGGTGTGTATAAACACTATTTAAGAGTTCTCTCTTAATGTGTATACTAAATTTGCTGCAGATTACCCTAGCCGCTCAGGCGTGTATAAACGAACAGACATCATCATCATCATCATCATCATCATCATCCTTTACATATATAAATAAGATATACAGTGGCCTATTGACACTATGCCCTATAATAATGTAATTAGGTTAAATACATATGTATTGTTTATGGGTCACTATTTGATTTTTCGACCAAAGAAAACAAATGTCATTAATTAAGATTAATAAGCTTCGTGTTTTTTGTTTAATTAGTAAAACTAAAATGATTACTGACAATGCTTAACAATAAGATAGTTCGTATTGAAATGTGCAAATATTACCAATTATTGAATGCTGAAAATTAAAAGGAGCAATTACATGGAGGACAAAGGTACAGTAGCTGAATGGTATTAAGATGCAATAATTAGGATGATAAAATATCGAACGTAATAAACAATAATAAGCCTACATACGTTATTGCGTTAAGGTTACATAAAAATATGATCCAATGCGCGGTATTGAAAACATTTTAGAAGGCCTATTCGGTTAGGCTGAGAGTTTTATCAAAGCTGTAGGCTATAACACAGGAGCCTAATGCGACACTGTAAAACACTAAGACTAGTGAGTTAGGCTTATGCAAAGGGTTATAGACACTGAGTTTAAGTATACACAATTGTAGGGCGCGAAAGCCTATACGATGGTGCTTGATGGTAATTTGAAACTTTGCCGTTAACCATTTGAATTAAAATCTGTTAAAGTGTTTTTAAGGCTTCTCACGGTCATAACTGACGCAGGTGTAAAAGAGAACTTTCGTCAGCGTTTTCGGTCGGTTGTAATCATCATGTACTGGTAAACAAAGCAAATAACACTGAGGGCGAAAACAAACGTTTTTGTTGTGTTTCAACGGAGGTGCGAGGAAACGTCCGTCAGAAAAGTATCTCCCAGCTGATGGAACTGAATTCTGGCGTAGGTAAGTACTTTAAGATAAACTCCAGGTGTTCCATGGTAATTAAGGTGTTTGTACAAGCACTATAAGCTACCAACCACAAGGTTGATCTTTTGTGATGGGCTCGGAATGAATTTCAATATGTTGTTCACACAGCTGATTTATATATATATATATATAAATCAGCTGTGTAAACAACATATTGAAATTCATTCCAAGGCCATATATATATATATATATATATATATATACTGTTATATATATATATATATATATATATATATATATACACACACGCAACAGAATGTTATGATCAGGCATATTTGGTATTTTTTTTCGTTAATTAAAACTGAAAAAAAATCGGGCATGTTTTAACTCCTCGACTACTATTTGCTTAAAATTAATTTTAAAAACTTAAAAATAAACTGTTAAAAGCAATTTTGCATCAAAGTACTTAATGTATTTTACGCCTCATAAGACGCTACTTTTTTCCTGAAAAACGTCTCCAAAAATCACTTGAGGGCTCATATGTTATTGTTTTGTTTAATGTTCTTTTAATAAAGTTATGGGAATATATTTTTTGTCAGGCTGATAAATCTTCGAAATATTTTCTTTCCTAAATATTCTTTGCTAAATATAGGATGCATCTTACCACTTGTAGCGTCTTAGGAGGCTTAAAATACGGTAGTTTGGAGACTATAAATATTTCACAAAATTAGTATTATATCATATTTCATTCTTTTTTGTACAAACTTAAATACAGTAAATGTAAAAGATGGCTTCTCCTTTTAACGTTCAGTGAAAATACTTTCTATTTACGAGTGATTAGAACTGTAAATTACAGTATAAAGGCAATAATCAACAGAGAGATTTAAAATGCCCGACAGGTTATATATACTTTAAGATTATTACTTTTAATTCAGTATATATATATATAAAATTACCCAACCAGGACTCGAACGGGGGACTTCCTAAATAAGAGTGGCGAGTGCTACCATCACACTACGAGGGGATAAGAAGTGAGCATTATATTAACAAAATGAAATTTCACAATGTCGACGGTCGTCTTATGAAAATCGGCTTTATTCCTGACCGACCTTATCTAAGTACACTACCAGTCAAAAGTTTAAGTACACCTACTAATTTCCAATGTTTTGCTGCTTAGCTCATGACAAACTTCAAATGTAAACTTAACAGGTACTGTACTAGAGATGAATTTGCTTACCTGGCTTTCATATTGTATGCTTCAGTGCATCTGCCCTTTGCCGTGTGTTGTAACACAGAAGCTTCTTCAAAATAGCCTTCAAAATGTGTTAATTTAAGTCTAGCATGCAATCTAAAATTAATGCCATTAGCTCTGCGCAAAGGTCCAAAAATAGTTTAAAAGCCTTTACTGGGGTAGTGTGTTTCTTCAGGAGTATGTTAATACATGTATTCAGTATTAACATGCGCTGCAGGTCTTTACATACGAAATCCTTGCAGAGGAGCTAACTGTATAGTTTAAAGTATATATCTGTGTTTCAAAAAGCAAAAATGAGTGCCAAAGCTCAGTTAACAACAGAAAAAAGACAGTCGATTGTAACTTTGAGAAATGAGGGTCAATCACTGAGGCAAATTGGAAAAGAATTAAAAGTTTCTGTGAATACGGTTGCTTGTGCCATTAAACGGTACGAAGAAACTGGTTAAAATAAGGACAAAAAAAGGTCAGGGCGACCAAGAACCACAACAGACTCGGAGGACATGTATATCCGAGTCACCAGTCTGCGCAACAGACGCCTCACAGTATCTGAAATCAAAGCTCAGCTGAACAACTCCAGAAGTATAACAGTTTCAACATCAACTCTTCAGAGAAGACTAAGAGAGGCAGGATTAAAAGGACGAACTGCAGCAAAGAAACCAATGCTGAGACTCCAGAACAAAAAGAAAAGGCTAGCCTGGGCTAAAAAACACCAAAAATGGACTGTTGAGGAGTGGAAATTTGTCCTTTGGACTGACGAATCAAAGTTCGAAGTTTTTGGATCCAAACGCAGAGTATTTGTGCGGCGCAGAGCGGGTGAAAGAATGACAAAGCAGTGTGTTGTGCCAGTGAAGCACGGTGGAGAAAGTGTGATGGTCTGGGGATGTTTTGCAGGGGAGCAAGTTGGAGATCTTCACAAAGTCACTGGAATAGTGAGCCAACGTGGCTATCACAGCATTCTACAGCGCCATACCATCCCATCTGGACTGCGACTAGTTGGCCAACAGTTCATAATGCAGCAAGACAACGATCCTAAACACACTTCCAAGCTGTGTCAAAATTACCTGAAGCAGAAAGAACTGCAACGACAGCTCACAGTTATGGAATGGCCAGCACAGTCCCCGGATCTGAACCCCATCGAGCTAGTGTGGGATGAACTGGATCGACGAGTGAAAGCCAAGCAGCCATCCAGTGCTCAGAAGCTCTGGGAACTCTTACAAGAGTGCTGGCAGCAGCTTTCGCCAGACTATCTTCTTTCTCTTCTTGAGCGCATGCCTCGAATTTGTTCTGCTGTAATTGCTGCTAGAGGAGGCTATTTTGATGAATCTAAAATTTAGACTTTGCTTTTGGTAAATTGTCCTGATTTGTTGTTATTTAAGTTCCCATGTTTGTACTTATGAATTCGTGTCATGATAACTTAGGTAATAAATAAAAAACTTTAAATTTTTTTTGAAATTTATGAATAGTTCAGGGTGTACTTAAACTTTTGACTGGTAGTGTATATGCATTTAAGATTTAACCCTTTAAGGACGACTGGTACAAATTGGTAGCGTTTCAAATGCACGCATTTACAACTTAAACCCTACAAACAATTCCGGCCTTAAAGGTTTAAATGAATAAGAAAGGTTTGCTTAATATTTTAACTTAACATACATTTCAATTGCCAACAAAAATTATTAACCTAACCTAGTGTAACCTAACTGGGCATAATGTAATCTAACCTGACCTACGTTATAGAAATTAATTTAATATGAACTTAAATGACAGAACATAAGGTAGATATTAATGCACGTTCAGAATTTTGGTGATATTATATATATATATATATATATATATATATTATATATATATATATATATATATATTATATATATATATACAGGGTGTCCCATAAGTCCGGCATCATAGGAGAAATTCATAGTTTTCTATTTCTACAAACCATAATTCATATTTTTCTCTTTCTACAGGCCATAATGTCTGTGAGCAAGGAAGAACGAATCCAGATAATTCTACTCATAGGAAATCGGAGTCAAAGAGAGGCCGCTGCTGAATTTAACATACTGCATCCACACCGCGAGCCAATAACACAGAGTTGTGTTAGCAGACTTGTTGCAAAGTTTAAGGAAACAGGATCCAGAGAAGATAAACCACGCAGTGGACCTTCAAGGAGGTCCACTGACGATGATACAGCGACTGCTATCCTGGCTCATTTTAAGAGAAGTCCCAATAAGTCTCTTCGGCGATTGTCCGCCGAGACAGGAGTGTTGAAAAGTAGCATCCATCGCATTCTTCAGGCTCACAAATGGCATCCATATAAACTTCAGATCCTACAGAAATTAAGCGAAGATGATCCCGACCGGCGGATGGAATTTTGTGAATGGGCTACGGAACAATATGCTCGGGATGCCAATTTCCCGTCCACCATTCTGTTCAGTGACGAGGCTGTTTTTTATGGAAATGGTGAGGTAAATCGACAGAACACCCGCTACTGGTCTCAAAACAACCCTCACTGGTATACCTCTTCAAAGGAACAAGGTGCATCTCGGGTGATGGTATGGTGTGGTGTGGCATTTGGAAGGATCGCATCATAGGCCCCCTCTTTTTCGATGAACATGTCACTGGAGGCACCTACCTACGTATGCTCAAGGAAGAAGCATTTCCCAGTGTCTTGAACGAAGAAGGAAATTTCCCAACATGGTTCCAGCAAGACGGCGCTCCTGCACATTACAGCACCCAAGTAAGGGAATACCTGTACCAACAATTCCCTGGTCATTGGATAGGACATCGTGGGCCTGTGGAATGGCCAGCTAGAAGCCCGGATCTCACGCCACTAGATTTTTATCTCTGGGGCCACTTGAAAGCGCTGGTATACGCAGAGAAAATTAGGAGTGTTGAACATTTGCGGCAGCACATTATTGGGGCATGTAACACCATTACTCCTGACATCATTCACCGTGTGCTTGCTGACTGGGTATCACGTCTGAATTTGTGTATTGAAAACAATGGTGGACATACTGAGCACGTTCTGTAAATAAAAGCTTTTGTTTTGCCTTTTTTTATTATTTTTCCTATGATGCCGGACTTATGGGACACCCTGTGTAGTGGCGTTCATAAGTATTCGTACAGAGAAATATTTCAGTTATATTCGTCCTTATCTTTTGTACCATGGATAGGAATAGTTATGAAAAGTTTATCGTTCGTTTGGAAAAATTTAACAAATAGAAAAATTAGTTTAGCTCCAAAATATAACTTAAAACATCAAAGAATTTGAGGAAAATGAAAAGTTAAAATGCAAAAGTTTTCGTACACTTATTTACAAAATTATTTAGTACTTTGCGTGTTCACCTTTTGCTTGAATGACTTCAATAATTCGTTTTGGGTATTTTTCTACAAGGTTTCGACATCTCTTGTGGGTTTCTCTCACCGAAAGCTTTTGTTCAAATCAAACCATAAATTCTCGATTAAATTGAGATGTGGGCTTTGACTGGGTCGGTTATCAAAACCTTAAATCACTTTAAACACCTACATTAAATCTCCTCGAATTCGCCTCTTTACAAGTGAAAATAAATTGAATATACACAGGGCGTTCATAAAAGATCTGAACGATTTGATTCGTTAATATTTTTCATACTAAATAAGTTACACAGCATGAAGCGTGTGTAAGCGATAGAGCAACTAATAAAGTTCTTTTTGTAGAAGACCAAGGTCGTCAACATCCATGAACTACGAATCAGGATCAGGGATGCAATAGCGATGGTCGATGCTGGCACGCTTGAACGCGCATGGCGAGAAATTGAATATCGATTTTATGTTGTACGAGCGACCAATGGCGCGCATTATTGAAGTTTATTAAACATGTACGTAAAAATTTTAGCTGTGCGGAGTCGCATGGACAAACTTGTTTCTTTGTATGTTATTGGGTTATCACATTAATAAAGATTGAAATCGTTCAGATCTTTTATGAACACCCTGTAGTTTGTTTATATCTCGTTGGGAATGGACGCTTTGCTTCTCTTCTGCATTAATATCAAAATAAGCTTCTACATTATTTAACTGTTGGAAGTTAGAAGCAGGTGGTGTCATTATTATTATTATTATTATTTTTCCGAAACATGTATACAAGAAAAATTCGTTAACAAGCGAGCGAAAATATTTTATTTACTCATACATTGTTTTCAAGTGATTTTCGCTCGTGTATTTGGTAAAATATTGCAATAAAAATATGATTGCGGGAATTGTTATAAACCATAACTAATAGTTTGTATATAACTAAGTTCAAACAAAGAGGTATTTTAGAAAAAATATTTTTTTATTCTCTCTCTGTTTTTGCATCTCGTTGCAATGATGGTTTACTCTCACGATCTCGAAAATAACAACTTAACGCATGTTAATACTTAAACATAATCTTCGTACAAATACTTTCCATTTAACAAAAAAATTTACTATTGCTATTATAACGGACATTGTTCTTCTGAACTCTAACTGCATGCGTCCTCCTTTAAAGGAAAGCACGCAGTACCAGACTTCGTTTTGGCGCATCCAAATGTTGTTAATGTTGTTGTTGTTGTTGTTGTTGTTGTTGTTGTTGTCACCCACCACCACATCGCTTTTGCAACCATTAGATCAGGGAGTGATAGCGACTTTTAAGGCCTACTACATTTGACGCACTTTCCGTCGTATTTTGGATGCCACGGAAAAAGAAACTTTCTCCAGTGTCAGCGAGTGTTGGAAGAGTCACAGTATCGCTGGTTGTATCACTGACAAAGGAATCGCTGGATGAGCTCAAGCCTTCCACTCGTAATGCCTGATGGGGGAAACTGTGGAAGGAGGTTGTGAACGACTTTACCGGTTTTCCCAACATCTCAGAAGTAGTGAGGGACATCGTCAACATAGCCCGAAATGTTGGCGGAGAGAGATTTGAAGATATGGAGTAAAATGAAATCGAAGGAATAATAACGTCGCACTCAGAGGAGCTGTCAGAGGAGGCTCTTCAACGACTCATACAGTCGAGTGATAGTGAGGAAGAGGAAGATGAGGAAGCTGTAAAGAAACTTCAGCTTACTGCCATGTCTGTCTCGAAGGCCCTTCAAATGGCAGATGACCTTAGCGATTGATTATTTTATGGAGAGGAGGAGCCTGAAATTCAAACGAGATCTTGAGGGCACAATGGTTCTATACAGGGAGATTTATAAAGGGCTACAGAAGAAGGCGACACAGACTAGGATCACCAGCTTCAAGAAGTCCGAACCTTCAGTCTCCACCACAACTTCATTATCTCCTGATGACTTATGATCCTCAATCGGGATCATCAGCACAATAACCTCATCAGAACCCTCCATCATCATCATCATCAACTCATCTTTATCGTCATCATCGTATCAAGTTTATCATTACGGTATTACAGGTATGTACAGTTTATTAAAATGCTATTGTTCAGTGATGTACCCGTGTAGGACTTAAGACCGGTCTCGAGACCTTTTTATCTGGTCTCGGTGGTCTCGAGACCTTTTTATCTGGTCTCGGTGGTCTCGACTACATCACTAGTATTGTTTTATTCTTATTGCAGCTATTTTTGTTCGTAATAACCCATTCTTTTTCAGTAAAGTATATACCACAAAAACAATGTACAAACTCGTATATATAAAGGGTAAAATATGGCAGAAAGGGTAAGTGTTTTTAGACTTAAGTATCTAAGCCCATTTTCCCCACAAGCCTTTAAGTTTGCTCATCGCAGATTTGCCGTTCGCGGCGAAATCCAAAAACGTAACCCCCGCGAATGGTGAGGGTCTACTGAATATATGCAAAAGGAGAGATTATCAGGCCCACCGAGAGGGTCGGGATACCGGGAAAAAATCCCCGAGGCCCGGGCCCCTAGGGGGCCCAGAAAGAGGGGAGATAAAATCTAAAAATAGTAATAAAGCAATTAATTAAATAACAAAATATATAACTAATAAACATACATTTTATAGAGATCATCATAATCACGATAGCAAACGCTAAACATGCAATAAACAATTGTCTTGCCTGCATGGAGTGGTACTGCATTTGTAAATTGTATGGTGATAGAATTAATAATAATTGATTCGAAAAATAAAATTACTATTTTCATTCGCGTTGTTTATTCATACTGTATGTTTTGAATAGCGACTTGGACATATAATCAGTTTGCTTGTTATGTACACAAAAAAACATTCATAATAAAATACCGAGTAAACGGGGGGCCCATATACCAGCCCTTCCCCGGGGACCCGCGCAGCTCTCGGCGGTCCTGGAGATTATATTGGGCACTTCATTCTTTAAGTACCCTAAAGTAGAGCTTACCCGGACGTGGAATTTTATCAGGATTAACTTTACCCATGGTCGAGAGTACTTCACTTTGGTAAAATCGCGAAGCTTTAAATGATCATCATTAAGGATGATGATTACGGGAACGGGAATGTTGTTTATATTTTCGTTAGTAAAGACGAAAGAAAAAAAATTATTTAAAACTTCCATCATTCGTAAGTCATCGTAAATTTGTTCGTTGTTTTCGCCTATGAGTGGACCAATAGTCCGCGAAGCTACTTTTTTATTTCTAACATAATTACTCCTTCGGATTCGATTTACAGTAATTCGGTTCACTATATACAGTTCACAGTTGCTCTTACTTTTTCTAATAAGTTTTTTGCTTCACCTTCTCAATAGCTTGTAAGCATTTTCATCGGACAAATTATTCGTGTCTTTAAATTTGAAATACACTTTCCTTTTTAATGTTAAACTACTTTTAATTTCGGCATTGCTCCATTTAGGTTTAACAGACTTCGCTAATCTCTTTTCACGTAATAGAATATTACTCAATTCCAGTGTTTGAAACAATTATAAAAAGAAATCCATAAGGCATTATCATCATCACGCGATACGGATAGCGGGACAAAGTCGATTTGCACAATGACAACACGCATAAGGTCGATCTGCGCAATGTCGATACTAAAAAATTAAAATTAAGTCAGGTCAAGTTGAGTTAGGTTACATTATGCCCGGTTAGATTACGCTTGGTTAGGTTAGGTTAGTCATTTTCATTGAAAATCTGAAATGTATTACAGTATATTTGAAATCTGAAAGGTCGAAGGTACGTTGACATGAAATTCGATTTTGTTCATGTAACGCACGCGATAAAAGCCTCATCCCAATAATGGGTCGAAAGCTACAGTTTCATGTCACGAAATCCCTTAATAAATCAATAGCTTGAGTGAATGTGCTTGACATCTTTTAAGAAGAAAATAAAACACTTCCGCAGTAACTCGCTACAAATGAAAAGGATGAAAGTTATAGTAAACACAGTAGTTACACAAATGAGAATATAAAAAAAAAAATTATAGAAAACGGTCCAGACAGGCGGGACGGTCATTTTTATACAAGTTCCACGAGCGTATCTCTGCCAGGCTTGGAAAAATTACATTTGTAATTTCATCTGAATGTAATTAATTACACATTTGGCTGTAATTGTATTGATGTTATATTTTACTATAATTGTAATTGAAATAATCCAACTCATCTCAAATTAATTTTTACTTTCTTCACTGGTTTGAAAATTTAGTTTTTTTTAGCTATTTATTCAAATGAATTCAGTTAAATAAAAAATTGGTTAGCAACACTAAAGTGTTCAAGCGACTAATTCACTCAAGAGTCAGACCAATCACCATTTGAAATTCAAGGCCTATTTAACTAGTTTGATAAATTATGTAATTGTAATTACTGTATAATTGTAGCTTATCGGAGCCGAAGTAATCGCGACTTATCGGAGCCGAAGTAATCGCGACTTATCGGAGCCGACGTAATCGCGACTTATCGGAGCCGACGTAATCGCGACTTATCGGAGCCGACGTAATCGTGACTTATCGGAGCCGACGTAATCGCGACTTATCGGAGCCGACGTAATCGCGACTTACCGGAGCCGAAGTAATCGCGACTTACCGGAGCCGAAGTAATCGCGACTTACCGGAGCCGAAGTAATCGCGACTTACCGGAGCCGAAGTAATCGCGACTTACCGGAGCCGAAGTAATCGCGACTTACCGGAGCCGAAGTAATCGCGACTTACCGGAGCCGAAGTAATCGCGACTTACCGGAGCCGAAGTAATCGCGACTTACCGGAGCCGAAGTAATCGCGACTTACCGGAGCCGAAGTAATCGCGACCTCCGGAGCCGAAGTAATCGCGACCTCCGGAGCCGAAGTAATCGCGACTTACCGGAGCCGAGGTAATTGTAATCGTGACTTACCGGAGCCGAGGTAATTGTAATCGTGACTTACCGGAGCCGAAGTAATTGTGACTTACTGGAGCCGAAGTAATCGTGACTTACTGGAGCCGAAGTAATCGTGACTTATCGGAGCCGAAGTAATCGTGACTTATCGGAGCCGAAGTAATCGTGACTTATCGGAGCCGAAGTAATCGTGACTTATCGGAGCCGAAGTAATCGTGACTTATCGGAGCCGAAGTAATCGTGACTTATCGGAGCCGAAGTAATCGTGACTTATCGGAGCCGAAGTAATCGTGACTTATCGGAGCCGAAGTAATCGTGACTTACCGGAGCCGAAGTAATCGTGACTTACCGGAGCCGAAGTAATTGTAATCGTGACTTACCGGAGGCGAAGTAATTGTAATCGTGACTTACCGGAGCCGAAGTAATTGTAATCGTGACTTACCGGAGCCGAAGTAATTGTGACTTATTGGAGCCGAAGTAATTGTGACTTATTGGAGCCGAAGTAATCGTGACTTATTGGAGCCGAAGTAATCGTGACTTACCGGAGCCTGAAGTAATCGTGACTTACCGGAGCCTGAAGTAATCGTGACTTACCGGAGCCTGAAGTAATCGTGACTTACCGGAGCCTGAAGTAATCGTGACTTACCGGAGCCGAAGTAATCGTGACTTACCGGAGCCGAAGTAATTGTGACTTACCGGAGCCGAAGTAATTGTGACTTACCGGAGCCGAAGTAATTATAATTGTGACTTATCGGAGCCGAAGTAATTATAATTGTGACTTATCGGAGCCGAAGTAATTATAATTGTGACTTATCGGAGCCGAAGTAATTATAATTGTGACTTATCGGAGCAGAAGTAATTATAATTGTGACTTATCAGAGCCGAAGTAATTATAATTGTGACTTATCAGAGCCGAAGTAATTATAATTGACTTATCGGAGCCGAAGTAATTGTAATTATAATTATCCCCCCCAAAAAAAATTTTCCAAGCCTGATTTCTGTATTGGCGAAGTACCGAGCTTTTTAATTCCACGTGTGTGTATATATATATATATATATATATATATATATATATATATATATATAACAGGAACTATGTCGGAACGACATCAATGCCCCACTTATATCTGTGACCTTAACCTTGGATACAAGGACACGATTCTTGCTCGTTACACATCGCCTTGTGATGATCCATGTGTGTATGAAGTTTCATCAATTTATCTTGATTGGTTTAAACCTCTGACCCAAATTCTGATTTTCATTTTAACATTTTTTTTAAACCAAAAATATATTAAAAATAGGTATAGTAACCAACAGTGATACAGTGAACCCTAACATTTTCCAGTGAAACTGAATTGGTATTGCACCTTAATTTTGTGGATGTAAAGGTTATTTGAATGCACTAATCCTATAAAAATTAAATACTTACCTACTTGTTAGGGCAATACAACTTAAAACCAGGAGCACACCACCCTCATCAATAATTTGTCATAAACTAAACTCCACCTGACTCACTCTCACTCAATGATGATCAGTGTTGTGCGCGCTGCCTCCTGAAAATAGTGGCGCTACCGCTACTTGGGCCAAAATGTAGCGGGGCTTCCGCTACAGCTACTCATTTGGAAAAGTAGCGCGTTACCGCTACTTTTGAAAAGCATTCAAAAGTGGAATAATAATTCCCCAATACGAGTACGTATGTATAATTTGGGTAAATATTAGAAAGTAGCATCAATGTACATATCTGTTAATCACAAATTCAGTCGCTAAGTTGTTGCTTTCAGTTACTGAGCAGTTATGCGAGGAAAAAAAGATGTATACTCTATAGAACAATACGACATGAATAAAGAGCAGGCAAAAGGAAGAAACTAATATCTCGTTACATCTTCTACAGTGGTGGGATAGTAAAAATTGCGTTGATTCAATTCACAGTTCTTTTATTTGATTGCTAATAAGTAGGAATAAGTGCTACTAGTAAAACTGGACTATTTCATGCTACTTTTTGACCACACCCTAGTGAAAATAACAAAAACAGTCAAATACATTATTTATTTATAATAAAATAAGTGTGACTACATTGTACGCCGCAGCATCAGGAACTCGATGCTAACCAAACTAAATATAGTCCATTCCAGCTGATAACGCAGGCACACCTCCAAGCACCACCACGTCGTTGTTAGTGGCACAAATTTAATTTTTCCATTGCTTTTATTTATTGTAATATTATTATCTTTTAAACTATAACAACAAAAATGGTTTTTATTCACTTTAAAAGTAGCGAGTAGCGGTTGGAATTCCTCTAAAATGTAGCGCCCCTACTGCTTTCGCTACTTTTCCTCAAAAGCAGCGGCGCTACCGCTACTCCCAACAATGCAGATATCATCATATAGAATCATCGGGAGGCATTTAAGCTATTTATATCAACTTGGAGAACATGACGCCAATTGGAATCATTGGCACAGAAAAGGTTAAAATTACAGCGCGGACACGAAATTGACGAACAAACAAACGTAATCTAGTATGCCTCTCCAAATTTGATATAATATACAGGGTGGTCCAAAAGTCCCTAAATATTTTGCTGAAATATTATTATTTTAGGATAAAAATGTAGTAACATAATTAGATGTGAGCACCATCAATATCTGCAAATCTCAAATCTGTCCACTGCATTGCGGAACACATTCTCAAGCATCTCTGGGGTTATTTTAGCGACTGCCGCGACAATGTGGGTTCGCAGATCCTGCAGGTCTATAAGACTAACTCTTGTTTTGTAAACCTCAGACTTTATAAAACGCCACACAAAGCAGTCTAATGATGTTAAATCCGGAGATCGTGCTGCCCAGGGCCTGTTTCCACCACGTCCAATCCAGTGATTTGGTAAGAGCTCAAGAGCTCACCAAGGTACGCCCGAACGATGTTTGCATAGTGACATGTAGCTCCATCTTGTTGAAAGACAAGAGTATTTAGAATGCCATCTAAACGAAGCTGGGGTTCAAGAAACTGCTGAACCATGCCAATATAATTTGGCCCTGTTACCGTAGCTTCTGCAAAGAAAAAAGTTCCATAAATCTTCGCTCTTGTCATACCCAACCAGACATTAACTTTAGGAGAATCTCCCTCCCATTCGTAGAACTCGATTGGTTTTTCACTCGCCCAAATACAGCAATTATGTCGATTAACCTTTCCGCATGTGTGGAATGTCGCCTCATCGCTGAAAAGAATGTGGTTTAATAAGTTTTCGGTATGATTTTTTTTCACTCAATTCTGTGCACGTGGCGGTTCGTCTTCGATAATCCTCTTCGTGTAACTCGTGTAGCACTTGAATATGGTAATTTTTCTTTTTTAATGTTGATTTTAAAATCTTTAAAACAGTCGTTTTTGGTATGCTCAATCTACGTGATGCTGTGCGAGTTGACATTCTAGGACTTGTTTCAAAGGCATCTCTTCCCAATTCGACATTTTCTCGAGAGGTACCTGGACGTCCAGATCTTGCCTCATCATAAACATATCCTGTTCTCTTAAATTTATTGACAAATTCGCGAATTGCTTTGTCTGTAGGTCCTTGGTTTGTAAAAGCTTCTTTCGAGTTTTTCTCGAATTATTTTGCATTTCTTCCCTTGGATACGTGGTGTTACCACCATCACGCGTTCTTGTACATCCATCATAATCTATGGCCTGTAGAAAATAAAATAGAAATATCATTGTTTCAGCAAAATGGATACGGACTTTTGTACCACCCTGTACATATTACAAAAATATATGTAATGCAAGTGTGTGTGTGTATATATACAGTATATATGCACCTCGGTGGTGTAGTGGTTAGCATCGTTAACTACGAATCCACTGGGTTCGATTCCCGGTGACGGCAGGCGGCGCCCAGCAAACCTAGCTATTCATCCTTCCATACAGTAAAAATTGGTTGGTAGATAAATGGGTACCCTGGGTAGCCTAGTAGTTAAAACAGGAGGTTGCGAGATCGAGTTCGGGCCAGGACTTTGTAATTTCTGACAACCCGTGGGTCGTGGTTCGGATTCCACTTTAAGCTGTAGGTCTAAGGTGGAGCAACAATCTTGACCTTCGTCAGAATTAACAATTCGTGCGGAACAAAACCATCCATCACATCATCACATGCTGACTTCCCTTCTTTCTCACCCGACAAAAATCTCACTTTTGTCTAAATTCATTTCCAAATAATCTTTCACACAAGTCTGCAAAACTTGCCTTTACTTTCTTTAATTCATTTTCTGATTTACTCAGTACACCATCGTTAATATCGTCAGATACGACAGCTGCCAACCCTTCTCCAAATTCAAATTCACTCCTCTCTTGCATGCCTGTATCTTATGTAGAACGAGTAAAAAATGACAAAAATATAACCTTATCTACAAATATTAAATTGAAAAAATAGCTCATATTGCGCGGGGTCACTTAGTTCAAATATATACTGACAAAAGAGAAAAACATAAAATTGAAAACAGAATGAAGCAGGGGTAGCCAATTATGGGGGACGATAAAAGTCATACGCAGTTAGGACATGGCGTTCATACTAACTTGGCTTAGAAAAACGTAAGATTAGGTTAGGTTAGGAAATGATTATGGACTCCGAACTGTGTCTGGATGCTGGAATTTTCCTCTCGAAGGTAAACCCTTTTTTACGAGTTTCATTTACAATACGAGTATTTATTGCTTTTAACTGTATTACTTAACTTTAAAATACACTCGTAGTTTCACGACTGTTTTAATTTTTAGCTTGTAATGTTTGCCATTTGTCAATATTTAAAGTGGTTTTAACTTCATATTTGGTTTTTAACTAATATATTTCTGATTTTAGCATTGAAGATGACATTAGAAAATGTCGAAAGCTTTGAATATTAAATGTTTGCATACGGACTAAGCTTCTTCCTTACTCGACTAAGGTCTCCACCGAAAAAAATCACTTACTCCATTATACATACATACATACATACATACATATAGATACACAGATGCGCACACACACCACACACACATACATACATACACACGCACACACACACACATACATACATACACACACACGCACACACACATATATATATATATATATATATATATATATGATACACACAGACCGTGCATGGAACAAGGAACTCTTCTGGGATAATTAAATCCACTATAGTCCGAATAAGTAATGGTAAATGACAAATACCATAGTTTTTCTTTTTCAAGATGCAAGCCCGACGTGGGCAATATATATAGTAGTGAATACTTTATTTAATTATTATATTTACTTATTTCTTTAACTTTATATTCTTTATTTCATTTTTCTTCTACCATTAATCATTCTCTGAACACTAGTTTTCACCATACTGTAAATGCGTTATAATGCGTGAACCGAGGCGTGGTCGAAAACCGTTAGACTAATGCAAGGAGGAAGGGGGGTTAATTAACATTCTAATTTCACTTTTTATACTTTATTTAATTACCGAAATGACTTTTAATAAATGGGGGGACGCAAGTGGGAGATTTAATTATCATATTTTACGTCGGAGGCACAAGAACAATTTACAGACATCTCTATACATATGGTTAAACAATGCATTAGAATTATTTCCTATTCTACACGCATATTTATGCTGTTTACCCTAATATCTAACGTTTTACCCGTTTGGCAAATATATACTAAGTTACATTGTGTGCATCCGATCGAATACACACAACCAACCGCATTATCTGGCTATTCTTTATTAGGCGTGATTTAACAGTATTATTATACTTCAAGACTACATTGATACCACTTGCTTTAAGTAAAGTCGGAAGATATTGAAAATTAACATAGTAAGGTAGGCTAAGGATATTTTTACGCTCAAATTCCTTTAGTTACACTATTATAATACCTATTCATTCATTCCACGTGTTTAATTGTGAAATTCATCCCACATATATACATATGCGCACACACACACACACACATATATATATATATATATATATATACACGTGTAAAAATGAACAATGAATAATTCCTACATTCATATAATTCTTATGGATATTTATATTCATATATTCATTTTGACATATACAGGGTGTCCCGAAAGTCTTGTTACACCTATGTATAACCTCGGAATATTAAATTATGTTTGGTTCCAACATGATGGAGCACCTCCCACTATTACTATTCCTTGAGAGTCGTGAATATTTAAATGAGGCGTTTCTGATCGATGGATTGGGACATTAAAATGCAAAATTAAAATTGCCTCCAAGAAGCCCAGATCTCTCGAGTTATGACAGTGCATTATGGGGATTTATAAAGGAAAAGGTTTCTCAAAAACGTTATGATTCCAATGATCCTTTAGTCCGTTATTGGAATCATAACGTTTTTGAGAAACCTTTTCCTTCATAAATCCCCATAATGCATTGTCACGACTCGAGAGATCTGGGCTTCTTGGATGCCATTTTAATGTTGCATTTTAATGTCCCAATCCATCGATCAGAAACACCTTATTTAAATATTCACGAACCCTCAAGGAATAGTGGGGAGGTGCTCCATCCTGTTGGAACCAAACATCATTTAATATTCCGAGATTATACATGTGTAACAAGGTTTTCGGGACACCCTGTGGAGTCCAAAGTCGCATAACGCTGACATGAGTTTGGATAAAAAAATTTATTTGCTTTCCATTTTATTTCTGCTGAATAATTGGCGAATTATTTCTTTTTAAATTACTTAATTTTTTTTTATTTAGCTTAATAATACTCGTATAATCTTGTTAAATTCTGCAATGTTCATTTCCTGTATACATTCTCTCTTCGTTGTAAAAGCTGAAGTCATGTCCTACTTAACGTTTAATTTTAAATCTTAAGCATTTAATGTTTGCCCATATGCATGTTTAATTATAATTCATAATAAAAGGCATATTTTAATTTCCATTTGCAGTTAACTCGGCAGATCACGATAACATCAGATCTGTCAAACATGCGGTTTAAAATAAAAATAGGACTTCCTCTTCAAATATCTTGCTTCTCAGTCTAGACATTGCTACAGCTAAAATATTTACCTTGTTTTTAAATATTTTGCAAAGTAAATCAGCCTATTGAGACAGATCAGCGTTAAATAATAATGTCAGTAAAAATTTCAGTATATAAGCCCATAAAATTTCTCCAATGTTCATTCTGAGTTTAACTGATCTGAATTACATTTTAGCAGTAAACTACAGTAAAAGAATATCTTTGTCTTCTCCTTCGAGCCTTGCTCTCTTCAGAGAACTTGGTCTTAAATAGAGAAAAATAATTTCCCGATACGTTACAAGAAGAATCGGGGAACCTTCAGAGAATTTAGTCATCCTCACAGAATCCTCCGATCCACTACAAGAAGAAATCGGAGAGTGGTAAGCTTCTGCGAGTCCCTATACGGTACCAGATACCCAAGAGTAACAAATCCGTTGCTGTCACCTAATCAGAACTCCCTCAACTTCGAACCGCCCAAGGCCATAGACGGATGGGTTAACCCACACACACACACACACACATATATATATATATATATATATATATATATATATATATATATATATATATACAGGGTGTTCCATAAGTCCGGTATCATGGGAAAATTTATTTTAAATTAAATTTACAAAAGTAATACATTAGAACTAAGACAAATGTTCAAATTGATGTCTTGTTTGGGACCTTTTTTTTTTAGGTAGAACAACACGCAATGGCTAAGGCCAGAAGCATGCAAAAAAACAATTTCTGCCTTTTCATGGAGAGTGTAACTCGCTTCCATAATAGCCATTGCCAGTGTGTGTGTGTGTGTGTGTGTGTGTGTGTGTGTGTGTGTAGAGAGAGAGAGAGCAGCTCATAAATTTTCTATAACGGGCTTCACTTCAAAGTTTATAAACAAAGTTTTATTATAGCATATTTTGAAATTTCAATTTGATTTGATGCCTCAATCAACAACTCGGATGATATGTGGAAATAGAAAATATGCAACGAGTTTATCATTTTCCCCCCTTGTTTTTATTCCACCGTTATGTTATATAAAACTTGCGTGCACAGATGCACTCAACGTACATAAACAACTCGCAATTTTACTTCGCACGCAAATTCCTTGTTCGTTCGCCCGAGAAAGATGAACGCCACACGCGCGATTTGAGGTGTAAACATTAAAAGTGCCTATCACCGAAAAATGAACTCTGCATTTGTGTTTCGAGCTGTCGAACATTAAAAACTCTTATGAGAAACCTGATAAGAAAAGGGAATTATTAAAGGAATATTTTTTTTTTTGTATTTTTATTTTACATCTTTTACAAGAGTATAAACGAAGATTGCAATTGTAACATATTGAACGAAAAGTTTGAACAAATGTGAATAATAATAAGCGGCTTAAATAGCAAAAAACCACCGCCAGACTTGTTCTGTTGCGCACCGCAGGTCTACCACCAAATTATGTAGTCCCAAGGGTACCTGGGCCCCCTTGGCGCGCGTCATAATTTTATTATATATATATATACACACCAACCTCTTTTATTTATACACCAGCTCTATCCTCCTGTTCTTTGCAAATGTGTTGATTACTTTATCGTGAAAATCGGTTTTTTCCTTTAATTGAGTTAGAAGTTTCTTTTCAATAGAAAGGAGTGATAAAGAGAAAAGGCGGTCTTGCCCCTGTGAATTTCTAAGATAGGTTTTGATCCTCTTAAGGGTAGAAAAACTTCGTTCAGCGGATGAACTTCTGATGAACGACATGAACCACAATATAACAACTTCACTTTGATTTACTTATAATTAAGCAAACTCTTAATTACAATTAGCTTGTAAGGGGTTCCAAAAAACCTTAGCCCCCCATTTGCAGCTTACATGTTTACTTATATCGAAATAGTTTTTAGTGATTATAAAAATATATAAAATTCTTTATTTATTGCAGGTATTAAAATTACTCTAGCTGATAAAGTGATAATATAATGGCTTCTCAATTAATTGGTGATTCGGAGAGGCAACGTGTGATAGATCGCATACGAGCAATAACATTTCGGGAAGCTCGTGATGCTGGAGCCACCTTTATAACACGTTCATGGGTTGCCAAAAAGTTGCGAAGAAGTGAGGACTTCGTCAAAAGAAATTGGAATAAAACTTTGGATGAGTGTGAAATTGATACAATCAAATCTGGGCGCCCAAATTTGCCACTCTCTCAGGAAACAAAGGACATCATTGAAAGCGGTACGCGTAAGCGGAAAAACAGCTGTGCTAAACTTTCTAGAGAGATCGAAGTGTTGAGAGGAAAGATCGTTAGTGGTGTGATCATTTGACTGTACCGTCATAGGCAAGGTTTAAAGCCTTGGCATGAACTTCCAAAGCCAAGAAAAACTCAACTTAACATCAATGACAGAATGTGGTTTGCCCATTATCTTGAAGATTGGGATGTGGATGATTTCATGCATTTAGCTGTCTCCGATGAATTTTTTGTTTACCTAACACGTCGGCCCAACTAACAAAATGATCGAGTGTGGGCCACAAAACCAGATGAAATCGATGACAATGAACATTATCGCGAATTATTAAAAAGTCCAGACTGTGTTGATGTGTTTGTTTTGTTCACTGCAAAGAAGCTCATGTGGGTGCTGAAGCCAAATGGTCAGAGTTGGGATGGACAGTATTTTCGTGATATTATTCTATCCCAGCATGTCATTCCTTTTCTAAGAAACCCAAACAATGTTATGGATGTCGATCAGGTCACACTTCTGCACGATAAGGCCCCCTGCTTTAAGGCATTAGCCACTCAACAGTTGTTGCGGAACCATGCGATCGATTTCTTTGGAAATGAAGAATGGCCAGGAAATTCTCCTGACCTGAACGTCTGTGAACACATTGGATCAGTTATAAAGGACAAGGTTGAATGTGTCTCGTTTCAAGAACCTGCAGCAAATCGATTTTCGAAGGATACAATGACGCAACACATTGAAACTGTTTTAGCAAATTTGCGTAACGATCAAGATCTATTCACGTCACTTTTGGCAAGCTACCCAAAGCGAATTCAGGCTGTCTTGGAAGCCAATGGCGGGAACACCAAGTTTTAATTGTTTCTCATTAAATGCAGGATTAAATTCTCTTTTGTAAGGCATGTTTAGTTTTACTGTACCTCTAATGGTTTAGGGCCCAGTGGTTCCCAACCGGTTTTGGCTTATGGCCCCCCTTAGGAACCTTATTTTTTCCCGTGGCCCCCATAAGCATTATTTTCAGTAGGTAATATGCAGATTTAACTCTATTTTACAAAATAACATTTTCCTGTGGCCCCCTTCAAATGTGACATGGCCCCCAGGGAGCCATATGGCCCCCGGTTGGGAAACACTGGTTAGGCCATGGGCGGGGGGGCTAAGGTTTATTGGAGCCCCGTATTTCTTCTAAAAATATATTTGGTAATAATTGCCAGTTATTTAGTCATTTAATGATTTAAGCTCATGAATTAAGCGCTTTAAAAGGATTCCGTTAGCATAATAGCAGGAATAAGCAACTCTCTAAGTTGCTTCCACGAGCCACGTTTTGCCTAAAGAAATGAATGCGTTATGGGTCTGTTTCCATCGGTGAATATTTTTTATTGTTTTAAGACAATATTAATTCATCCCCAAGTATAGCGATCAATAATTTTAATGTACAGGGTGTCCCGTAAGTCTGGACCCATAGGGATTTATAATATATTTTTATTATGTTGCAGGTAAACCATGTCACTGACTAGAGAGGAGAGAGTTCAAGTTATTTTGCTGGTCGGGACCCGCAGTCACCGGGAAGTGGCCGAAGAATTCAACAATATGCATCCAGACCGCGCACCAATCACACACAGATGTGTTGGCAAGTTGATAGCCAAATTTAAGGAAACTGGATCCGTAGCTGACAAGCCTCGCAGAGGACCTTCAAGGACTGTTACGGAAGACGAAACCAGTACCAATGTGTTGGCTAGCTTCGCTGTCAGTCCCAAGAAGTCACTTCGACGCATGTCCAGCGAAACTGGGACTATTTTGTAATTTTATTAATTTTGCCCTATGGGTCCAGACTTACGGGACACCCTGTACAGTACATCATTTATTACATTTATACTATCGTATAAGCAGTGAAATTATCGGTGAATTGATACAATTTTTATAAGACACAAATATAGTAGCAGCAATTCTCAAGGTTTCTTCCACTGGCGCCCGTCTCGACGCAACAAAATTATTGCTCTCCCCCTCCTTTTTCAGTGCACCGATTTGGATTTAGAGCTTTTTGTATTAAAACAATATATGAAAGGAGTGTAGCCAAGTGATAATTTAACATAATTTTATCGTCATTAATATTGTTTAACAGTGCTTCTAATCATTTAAGTGGGGAAGCAATGCTTCCATGGACCGAACGCCACTGATATATATATATATATATATATATATATATATATATATATATATAGTGTGTGGAAAAGGGTTTCCACAGGAAAATAAATTTGTTAAAATTTTAAAAACATCAATGTTTGTATAAATTGAAGTATTAATCGTTTTATCGTGTTCGTATAAATTAAAATATGAATCCGTTAAAGTCTTAATATTTGAATAACTCGCCTCGATACCCAATGGATCATCTGGGTGACAGGACAATTGCGTCCTGGTCAAGTGCGTCCCGGACAAATGCGTCCCGGTCATTGGCGTCCCTGGACAATTGCGTCCAGTTTTATTTCGTCCCGGACAATTGCGCACTTCCCCAACTACTACATGAAGTTTATTTATTAGAGAAGTGAATAGAAAGTTCATTGTGACTTCACCTACGCAATTGTCCAGGGACGCCAATGACGAGGGACGAGTATGTTTGTTATTGTAATTTTGTATGGGATATAATGCCCGGTTAGATTAATTGAATGCCCAGTTAGGTCAACTGTATGCCCTTGACGATTGGTTAGGTTAAGTTGTGATATTTTCGTTAAAACTAACGAAACTAACTTTATCTTAAGTGGACGTAACCCATAAAATTTGAGAATGATGTTGCTGATGATGGATAAAGTTTTAGAGAACAGTTTCGAACAGAACTTATGAACATATAACAAGTTTAATAGGTTAAAATGAAAAGTATATTTGAAATTCCGATACTAACTTTCTATTCACTTCTCTAATAAATAAACTTCATATAGTAGTTGGAGAAGTGCGCAATTGTCCAGGGACGCACTTGACCAGGGACGCACTTGACCTAGTACCGATCATCTGGCATCCTTTTTCGATAACCCTAAACGACTCCAGTGTGCCAAATCTATAATCTTAAACAGATTCCTAAATTCTAAAGGTTCTTTTCGGCTAAAGTAAATCACAAAGAAGTTAAGTGTAAAACTACAATTATATAAATTCTTTTGCTATCATCACTATTGAGTAGAATTTTGCAAGTTTAGTAATCTTTTGTAAAACGTGGCACCATGAGAATTTCTCCAGGGCAGAGTGGAAACACTGAGACACCAGTGCGTGTCTCGCCCTCGGGGCGGCCGGTTTCGGCTCAGGCCCTCTCTCTCGTTTTTTACAATTCTAAAACAAGTGTTGCGTTAGGGATTTGATTTTTCTAATTACTCTGTATTGTAAAAGAAATCTAATATTTTAAAAGTGATTCCAACCTTGTGAAATAAAGACAGGACAAAGGTAATGCGTCATTTTATATTCTTCAACGAGAGAAAAGCATTCCCTTCTCTCAACGGACAAGAGAGAGAGAGAGAGAGACGCCATTGAGAAAGGGTATAAAGTGTTGTTCCGGAATCTCGCAGTCAGATTAATTAAGCGGTATAAACTTCCTTGTCGATGCGAGGAAGGGACATACTGAGAATACCTTAAACCAGGGGTCCCCAACCTTTTTGTGCCGAAGAGCACATTCAAAACTACCGGTAGTGCGGCGGGCACCATTTACTTTTTCAAGGCAAATTTATAGTTGGACTTAATAATGAACATAATACACAAAAAACCCATTTAATTCCTATGTAAAATAATGAACATAATACAAAAAAAAAAAAGGATGGGCTAACTAAGAATCTTAGAAAAATGATCAAAATGATAACTTAATTTATTTATAAAGAAATAATTATTTTCAAATAAATGAGCATCTGTTTCTGTAATTAACTACTAAAATTTAATAAAATGTTAAGTATGTTACATATTTTAAATATTTAGTAACTAAATATTTTAAATATTTAGTAACTAAATATTTTAAATATGTAACATACTTAACATTTTATTAAAAATTAAAATAAAAACTTATCAATCGTAGTCAGTCAGTGGCGGGCACAAGCAAAAGGGTCGGCGGGCACCATGGTGCTCGCGGGCACAGGGTTGGGGATCCCTGCCTTAAACAGTCGGAAAAGGAAGTTAAAAATATAAAGGATATCGTCATATCCGACACACACACACACACACACACACATATACATATATATATATATATATATATATATATTAGCGTAGTATCGCGATACGTTTTCTGTATCTTGTATCATTTTTCCCCTCCCCTCTCCATCTTCTCATTATTTAGCGAATAATTCATCAGACATTCAACAATTACACAATACACATCCTTTGCTAAAAGAACTGTTCATAAAATACACTACACTGCTATCAAGCGCTCCGGTTGAGACAGATTTTAGCATAGCTGGAATTCTCCTTCCTTCTCTCTCCCTTTCCTTCCTTGTAAAATTCAATAAAAATAGAAACTAATTCAGTTGTTTCATTTTTTATATATATAATATATATATATATAATATATATATATATATATGTGTGTGTGTGTGTGTGTGTGTGTGTGTGTGTGTGTCATATCGTATCGCGATTCATATATTATTCATATATCTAGTATCGTAACGAGATACATTTTTGCCAATGTATCGAGTATCGTATCGCGTTACGTTTTTTGGCCCCGATACACCACCCTGTATATATATATTATATATATATATATATATATATATATATATATATATATATATATATATATATATATATATATAATATATAATATATATATAATAATATATATATATATATATATATATATATATATATATATATATATATATAAAAACACACAGGGTGTCCCATAAGTCCGGTCTCATAGGAAAATTTATTTTAAATTAAATTTACAAAAGTAATACTAAAACCAATGTATTGAAAAGGTTTTCTACAGAGATAAATTTTTGTTAAAATTTAAGGATATTTATTCCGTTTGCATAAATTAAAGTATTAATCTTTGAATTTTTAATATTTTAGAACTCGCCTCGATGCCCCAAAGGATCATTTGGCCTCTTTCTTAACCTTAACGACTCCAGTGTTGTCACATCTATAATAATCTTTAACAGAGATTCCTAAATTCTAAATGTTCTTTGCGGCTAATATAAATCACATAAAGGAGTTAAATGTAGAACCAAAATTATATAAATTCTTTTGCTAATATCATTATTAGACTTGGACTTTGCAACTTTAATAATCTTTTGAAAACGTGGCAACACGGGAGTTTCTCCAGGGAAAACACCTTGAGAGGGGCAGTCGAAGCCTCGCCTTACGGGCGGCTGGTTGTTCAGCCGGTGCAGCTCGGGTCCTTCGTTCGTTAATAACTCTCTAAGCGAGTGTAGTGTTAAGGATTTGATTTTCTAATTACTCTGCATTGTAAAAGAAATCTAAGATTTTAAAAATGATCTATCCTCGTGAAATAAAGACTGAAAAAGGTAACTCGTCATTTATATACTTCGACGTGAGAAGCATTCCACTCCCACAACGGACTGAGGGAGGGGACGCCATTGAGCGAAGGTATAAATAGATTTATACGTAACTCGCAGTCAGATTAAGTAAGTAAGTTTGAAAAGAAGAACCGTGGACGTCAGCAGTATAAACTTCATTGTCGGTGCGAGGAAGCGACATACTGAGAATACATTAAACAGTCGGAGAAGGTGCAACGAAGAACATCTTTTCCGACAAGTGTTCAAATTGATGTCTTGTTTTGGGATCTTTTTTTTTGTTGCAGGTAGCATAACAAGCAATGGCTAATATAGAAGCGAGTCACACTCCTCAGGAAAAGGCGGAAATTATTCTTTTGCGTGCTTCTGGCCTTAGCCAAAGACAGACAGCTGAAGAATTTCACCGTCGTCATCCCAATAAACCACGACCTGGTCAGTGTCCTGTTGGTCGAATGCTTTCAAGATTCAAGGAAACCGGGGGTGTTCAGGACAAACCAAGAGCAGGTGTTGTTGCATGATGTGTTGGAACCGTATTTGAACGAAATGCCACTCGCAGTGCGACATCGGCTTTACTTTCAGTATGGAGCACCACCTCACTTTGGCCGTGAGGTACGACGTTGATTGGATGAACTGGGCGTAGGGGATCAATCGAGTGGCCACCAAGATCCTGAACTTCACACCCCTACGTTTTTTTCTGTGGGGTCACCTCAAGTCTGTTGTATTCATTGACCGTCCACGTATCATTGAAAACCTTAAAGAAAATATCCGCGCTGTTTGTGCACAAATCACACCAGACTTTGGCACGTGTGCGTTTAAGTTTGGAACATCGTATCAACATGCGCGAACACCAACAAGGACGTCAACTTGAAGATTTATTTTCGTTCTAATGTATTTTGTAAATTTAATTTAAAATAAATTTTCCTACGAGACAGGACTTATGGGACACCCTGTATTTCAGTATTATCACCTTGTCACCTTGCATACGTAATAAACATTAATATTCATAGGCAAAGCCAAGGAATATTCAAACAGGATTTGCATTTCCTTTCAAAAATTTAACTGGAGGTTAACTATAAAAGCAAAATTAAAGATGAATGTACAATTATGTTTTTAAATGAAGTTTGGCTTCTTCTAATCCCTCCATACGCAACACCCCATTCCGGGGAGGTGGGAGGCGTTAAGGAAGGATAATTTGACAGAGAAGAATCAGGATTCACAAGAAGATTCGATGATATATATATATGTTTTGTTGTTATAAATACTAAGGAAAAGCCGTCTACAACGGACTAATCGTGCGCGTTAGCGCACAAACACACACATTTTGCTACCTTGCGAAACCGCGACATTTTCACACTTTTAATTGTGGATAGCGACATTTTACCTAAGTAGCCTAATTTAAATAAATTATAATTTTTTTTCATTATATTGAATGATTTAAAATAAGTCTGAACACTGACACTGGGTGAGAGTTGGATGGGGACCGTCCTCCGCGTCCAGATGTAGCGATCCGTGGTTTGGATTCCACGCAAAGCTGTAGGTCCCCTCCGTCATATGACCTTAGATGTTGCGAAGAAGGTTAAACAACCCCATCAAAATAAATGGGGTTTCATCGTCAAAATTTTAAAGTTGTTGAAAATTCCAGTTTTAGGCTTTTCACTTCTGGTCAACTTTTGTGTGTTCATGTAGGAACAGACTCCTAAAGGATTTTTATAGGATCACTATAAGAGAAGTTACATCCTTCTGAACAATTAAACTACTGGTACACGACGTTAGTCTTCTCTTTAATTGATATTTTCAACAACTGCTTTCCTTCAAAGAAAAAGTTTTTCCCAAAAGTATGGCGGCAAAACCACGGATTACTTCAGGTATTATTAATTCAATAAAAATAGGGACAAATTATTCAAACCGCAATTATAAAATAAAATTCCTAAACTACAATATACACAAGTTATATTAATTAAAATTTCAAAGTATAACTGTTATTAACAATCAATTTTCAAAGCATGGAGACGGGAAGAACGCACAGTTAAATATAAACAGTCTTATCAAAAGCAGATTTAAGGAGACTTTAATGTACAGTAAAAACTAAATACTGGTAACAACACAGTTACTAATATTACTACAGATCCGGTAATAGTGTCTCCGAGCAACTGATACAATGAGAAAACGGACATAGAAACTAATCAATAACCATTTTATATCTACAACTGAAAAACTTCGCTCACAACAACCACCAAATAATGATCAATTGCCGTTGGAACACAGCAAAATTACATTTCTTTCGTTTCTACTATTTCTAATGAGGTTCAAAACATTATTAATTAATTGAAAAATATTAATAACATTTATAACATTCGTGTGCCCCTATCTGAAGCTTGTTAAAGATATCAGTTACATTGGCAAAATTGATCAACTTAAGTACTTTATTTCCATCAATGTTAAAAACTGGTTGTGCAACACTCTTACACGAGGGCGATGATCCTTCACTAGTAACAAATTATAGACCAGTCTGTTCATTATCCATATCTAGTAAAATTACAGAAAAACTAAAATACAAGATACATCCTCCTTACTTAACCACTTATTCTCCTCTCCTCTCCTAACCCCCTACTCTTTCCTTTCTCTCGGGCTAACCTTAGAGTGGATCTTAGGGTCTTTGTTAGCCTTAGCTTCTGTAGATCTGTAGATCATTATTTAGAATCATATCGCTGTATCAATACGGCTTCCGTAAAAACGAAACGACGGAAATGGGCTATTTAAAACCTTGTGCAAAATCAGATTGAACGATATATGGCGAAAGATGGCGGCTATGTTGAGGCTTAGAAATTTTATAATGTAGTGTGTTAAAACATTTTAATAATTATGCTTTCCTATGCCGTTTACAGTTTGTTTCTATCATGTATATATTAAAAATTAGTAAATTTTAAAGTTGTATAAGGACTTTGTAATCACCCTGTACTGTACAGTATATTCACTGTACAGTGTACATTATACATACTGTATATACTGAAAAAAATATGAAAATATCTTATCTTATTTAGATTCGAGTCATTTTCCTCGAGACTTTTCACATAACGTACAATGTATTCTACCCGTTACGCCATCCCGACTTAGCAGAAATGGGGTCTATTGCTATTACTGTCACTTTTGATTTCATTTATTACTATTACTTTCGTATGTGGAGTACTTCATTCATTTGAAAAGGATCGTTATGTCCATTTAAATGCAATTAGAAGCAGTGCGTTAACAAATATTTGTTTCAACCAAATCATTACAATTTCGGAGACTCTAGGTCTTGACAAATTTTACTTTATTGAAGGAAAAATTTGTCACAATATTAGTTCCCATACATGTTTATTTTAGTTTAGAGTAGATTTAGTTCATTTTTTCAGCTCTTTGTTCACGCAATATATCCATTGCATCTCAGAAACATGCATATTCATCAGTATGTTATTATTTGATCTACGTTTTGCAGTAATATAATATTCTCGAGTAATAATGAAACATTATACAAGTACGCAAGGTGTTTGGTGTGTAATAAACAATTATGATATGGTTATTCCCTCGTCAAAGAAAACGATTGAATAACAGCAGTAACTATGAGAAAATTTTCGACAACCAAGAGTTAATGAAGTGCCACTGCAATAGAAAAGTAATAGACAGTGGTGGGCACCGTTAACCAAAAAGTTAACTTCGTTAACCGCTAATCCGTTAACCAAAAAGTTAACTTCGTTAACCGTTAATCCGTTAAACATGTAACGGAAGTTACCGATAAACCGTTAACGTTAACTTTTATTATAAAAAAAATGAAAAACACAATATATATATAATTTAATTTTCCCTCTTCTTCTCGTTCTCCATGAGATGCATGTTGCCCTTCATGAAAATTAGCATATCAAAGTTTTCATCAGACAGGGATGATCTCTTGGCCCTCAGGATGTCCTTGCCCATAGAGAACAAACGCTCCACTGCAGCACTGGAGGGGATGGCTGTGTTGAACTTGATGAACAAGTCCACCAACACTTGCTCACCCAAGAAGGCAGCATCTGTCAGCAAGTCCTTGGAGTTGGTCTCCAGCCAGGTCTTGACCAAGTTCTGGGCCTTGCCCGTTGAGTGACCTGTGGCTTCTGCTGCTCTCTTTTGTCTGGATGACAGCACTGAAGAAGTCATCCTCCTCCTCCTCCTCCTCGTTGTTGCTGCCTCCACTGTTGCTGCCCACTTCGTTGGACTGCTGCTTCATGGCCTCCTCGACTGTACCCTCCATGCTTTTCCTCACCCTGGCGACCTTGGTGTTGCCATACTTGTCCAACCAGATGAGGCGAAACCTGGGATGGAAGGCAGCAGCCAGCTGGCATTCGTCATCCTCCAGGAGGGGCCCAAACCTTTTGTCGATGCCTGCCAAAAGTGCGTCGACCAAGGCGCTGCAGTAGACGAGGCCCTTAGACTTTGTCCTTAAGCCTGAAGATTGTCGCAGCAACTGTTGGCAGCAGAGTCCCAAGGTAGGCTTGTTCCTCCCCCTGGATCTTGTTTATTTATGAATTTTTTGGGTTAACGGACTTGAGTTAACGGAAGTTAAATGTAACGGAAGTTAATTAGTCCGATAATGATTTTCAAAGTTAACTTAAAAGTTAAATCGTTAACGAAAAAGTTAACTTCGTTAATTAACGATTAACGGATTAACGGTTTGTGCCCAGCTTTGGTAATAGACTATTATCTATTACTTTGCCTTCTATTACTATTAGTATTACTATTACAGCCAAAAAATTATGATCTATTACTATCACTTGAAAAAAATCCTGTAATAGTCTGTTACTATTACCCCTTTTCTGCGACTCGGAGGAACGTTTAACGTATTGGAAATTTTTTTAAACTAAAAGCGATTTACATTTAACACTTTTCTGCACACACTTTACTCTCTCGAGAAAACTTTCATAGTGTAAATGGTTTGGAAGTAACTCTCCAACAGCAGCTGACACGTTTCTCGACACACGACCTATCCAGTTTTTCTTTCTAGTATAAACAGTTGGAGAGCAAGTTTCACCTTGCCACCACACATCTCTCAGGAATAGAAACGAATTCTATTTTTTTCGACCCCTCTCGACAGTTGTTCGTAGTACAGTATAGTAGGCATCCATTGATACATGGGGGAGGAGTCTCCTGTAGCCCCTGACGTACTCTTTCTTATTTAAGATGGTCATTAAGGTCGATAATGATCGGCAATGAATACTAGTTTGATTTAAAAAAGAAAAGAAAAGCAGGGTAAGGTTTTTCTTTACGCAGTGGAAACTCCGGATCAATGAAAGAAAGTCACCCCCAAAAGTTTCTAGTAAACAGTGCCACCCCCGAATTGTATCAGTGAAAGAAAGCCACCCCCGACCCGTTTGGGGGTGGCTTTCTTTCATTGATCCGTTAGCCTTATAAGGCTAACTAACGAAAATATCACGACCTAACCTAACCAATCGTTAGGTCAACTGTACGCCCTTGACGATTGGTTAGGTTAGGTTGTGATATTTTCGCTAGTTAGCCTTATAAAGCCTTATATCACTACCTACCTAAATAACTTACAGATCAATGAAAGAAAGCCACCCCCGAATTGGGTCAATGAAAGAAAGCCACCCCCGACCCGTTTGGGGGTGGCTTTCTTTCATTGATCCGAAACTCCTAATTAATAATAATAATAATATTATTATTAGATATTGCGCAAGTGTTCTTAACCTAACTTTGTGTGTTTATAATTATTATTATTCCCACTACCGTCCACTAAGTACCCGCAGTATTTCCACATTTATACAGGAAAATACTTATTTTAAGGGCGGCTACCGATCCCTCGCACGAATCAAAGCATTTATAGCGGCCTACGCATCACCAATTTGATGTGGCCAAGAAAGTAGGCTTACTATAACTTATGAATTAAATTTAAATGAATAATGAGGGGTCACCAGTTTGGGATACGACCCAAACATACAATATTTAATAAGGAGAGAGAAATTACTTTGTTTTGTTTAATTAGAAAAAATAAATAAATTATTTCTTCAGTGATTAACAATTCCTATAACGGTATTTGTACTATATTACAAATGACTGATTAATTATTAGCAATAAGAAATGGTTACACAGTATAAGCGTTAAGCGCTGCGTTAATGACTAGCAACAAGAATTAAGGTAATGATATTCGGTACTGTACACTACAAAGTAAGAAATCAACAACTAGGTAATAAGGTACGATATTGGATTCACAGCAATAAGTAATTATACAAATATACGGAGGATAGAAACAGAGGATCGCGAGCGCACTGTTGAAGGAACCAAGTATAAAAAGCCTCTTGGTGGGAAATCAGCTTCAGTAAGGCCTCGTACTCTCTGAATGTGATATGGATAAAGCTGTTGTTCCCGTAAAATTTTCCACACAGTTGTGTATCTTACACCCTCTGCTGCTGCTATCCTTCGGGTGCTGACACTAGGATGTTCCTCCAACTCAACAGTTCTGGCGCTGATTGGTCTACCACCATCTGAAACTCGCTTGTTGAATGATCCCGTATCACCAAGACGCTCGTCTATTCTCTGAAAGGTCGTCTTATCTGGCAGACGGCGATTCGGAAACCTTTCCGCATACAGACGTCTTGCTGCGGCCACATTACACTCGGCAAGTCCATACATGAGATGCATGTCTGCCATTTCTCTGTTTGAATAAGCCTCCATTCTCACTTCAAATGCACACTATCACTGAATAGCACAAAAACTTTTTTTTTTTTTTTTTTTCACTGGACTGCACTTATTCACGATAAGAAGTTAGAATACGAACAGTGGAAGACCGTGATGCACCACCTCTGACTGACTGATGGCTCTACACTCAACGATATTGAAATATGTCATAGTGTGTACGAAACATTACAATCGGCAAGGCCATACATGAAATAAGTCTCGTACACACTCGCAAACATCGTCGGCAAGCAGTGTTTGCAAACAGTTTGCGGAAAGAATTGCTGGAACACAAAACGGGCTGTAACTCGGAAACAAAGCGATATCGGGCATATGTTTATATAAACTTTTTTAATTGTTTTCAGGTCCTGAATCCATTCTGAAAGTGCGTCCCACATGTTATGAAACACCCTATATACAGGGCGTCCCAAAAAAATGTATACACACTTTAAATACTTATAAAGGCAGTGTTTATTAAAATACATTTCATTTTCAAAATGTAATAGAATCTACAGACATTATTTAATTGTTTTGTCAACGCCTGTTTTCAAACTGACGTCCGTTCTGGTCCAGGCACTGCTGATAACGCGAAGCAATGGAATCGCAAACATCACGAAACATTTCGTTTGGTATTTGTGTGCATTCTCGTTCAATGGCTGCTCTCAATTCAGCGACTGTTGCAGGTTTTATAGCGTAGACTTTGTCTTTTAAGTATCCCCATAAAAAAAAGTCTAGTGGTGTGAGGTCTGGTGAACGCGGAGGGTATTCTACGAAACCCCTTCGTCCAATCCACATCCACATCGTGCCAAGTACCACTCGCAATACTCCACTCTTCGGTCCGGATCATCTTCATTAATAGCATGGACTAATCTTGGAATGTAACTTTTCCATTGACAACGCTTCAAAATGCGTTGGACAGACGATTCTGAAATTCCTACCTCACGACTCGCTTGCCGCACAGATTTTCTTGGACTTTGGTGATACGTTTCCAGTACTCTTTCTTGCTTTGTGGGGCTTGTCGATGTCCGTGGTCTTCCGGAACGCTTCTTGTGGACATTCTGAACAGTTCCATCGGCTTCAAACTTATCTCTAATTCGAGTGATGGTAAGTCGCGTTGGTGGATCTGTTTGAAACTCCCTCCTAAACTGTCTTTGCACTTCAACTGCGTTTTCACACTTCCAGTAGCATTTTAGAATGAATTTCCTTTGTTCAAAGCTTAGTCTGACTGCCATTATTAATTCTAATGGGTTTAACTTGGAAAGAAAGAAACATCAATTGAGCTATCAGCTGTTAAAGTGTGTATACATTTTTTTGGGACGCCCTGTATATATATATACACACAAACGTACATGGAACAAGGAACTCTTCTTGGAAAATTAAATCCACTATAGTGCGTTGAAAAGTGGACGCTCAATTTTGCCAGTTGAGGTTTAAGTTTTGGTTTTTTGGCTAAAAATACAATAGTTACTCCTTTTTCTTTGATGTATCCATTCAGACGTGAATGCAACGAGTCTTTTGCTTATATTGAGATTCTGAATATAGTTGGGCTGGGATGCTTTAAACCCTAGATCCTGTCCCAAAGCTGGATCCTATCTGCTTTGCAGATAACTGGTGAGAGAAGCTATATTTTTTGGGCCTCTTTGCGAGTGACCCGTTGCCCACGTTGGGCTAACATTATGAAAAAGAAAAAACTAGTGTTTGTCATTTACCATTACTTATTCGGAGTATAGTGGATTTAATTTTCCCAGAAGAGTTCCTTGTTCCATGCACGGTCTGTGTATCATAAAAAAACTCAGAGGACCATTCTGAGTTCAATCCCATATATATACACAGTACCGTGCAAAAGTACGAGACCTGTCAATCTGATAACTATTAGATAATCTGTCGTATGAAAATTGCTTTTGATACTAAAATACACATTAACTAGAACCTCTGGTTCATATTAACGTATAAGTAAGTTATTACTTAAGTAAATAAAGTTGTATTAGCTGGATGACCCTCTAGTCTGCATAAATTGGACTTGAGGGTTGATTTATTATACAGAGTGAGTCAAAAGTCTCTATACATAGGCAAACTGGTCACTTTATTATGCAATCACTTGTAAGTCACAAAATATGCTCATGTGGGCACCATTACACTGAATGCACATACAGATGGCACATACAAAGGCATCTCAGCACATCACCTGCAAAAAAATAAAAAATAAATAATCATTTATTTATCATGACCATTTTGCCTATGTATGGAGACTTTTGACTCACCCTGTATTACTTATAACGCATGTGTTTAAAGATCTAGCAAACTATTGATGATGGATCTGCAGTAAATGCTGCTAAGCTATTGTTATAGCAGTATTTGCAATTAAAAATATTGACATATTCACTTAAATTTTGAAAAACAAATTTATCCAAAACGTTTCTCATTATAATCCTAATTCATGCTGCTTTTTCTTTCACATGCTTAAGAAATGACGAAAAGTACAATTTCTGATGAGATTAGATATAAAATAATACATTTTCTTGGTGAGGGACTGAGTCAAAGAAAAATAAGTGAATCTACAGGCGTTTCCAAAACTGGAAATCAAATGGGACCTCCAGTTGATCGTCCTAGATTAGAGAGGCATTCTAAGCTTTCTCCATCTGATCTACAATATCTAAAGATTACTTCCCTTCGAGACAGACGCAAATCCAGCACTTCACTTGCAGCAGATCTCGAAAAAACAACAGGTGTCTCAGTTGATCCCTCTACTGTACGAAGGAAGCTTAACTCAGTAGGTCTCAGATGTCCAATACTTGTGTTCCAAAGCATATTTTCTTCTCCTCTCTTTATTTCCTTCCTTAAATGTGGCTTTTTTGCTGCAACACGTCCTTTAAGACCTACTGAGTTAAGCCCCTTACCACAATGGTGGTAAGGGGCCGGAAGCGAGCGACCCCTCCGAGAACTGCAACCACTGCAGTAGCTAATGGTGGTGGTCCCACTCATGCACCGGCTAGAGGGAGTCAGCCTGTAGCAAAGGCTGGCAGAGAACGGCGGGGTATCATAAGAGCTGCCAAAACAGATCGTATGATGGCTGTACCAACGAAGACAGCAAACATTTTTGTCTCGAGATGTCGACCTGATCTTACGGCCGAGGAGCTGCAGGCATTTGTGGAAGATAAAGTGAACCTTCAGGTTACATGTAGGAAAATTGACTCCAGATGGACTATGTACAGTTCCTTTCAAGTTACAGCAGTCTGTGATGATCCAGGGGTATTTATGGATCCAGAAGTATGGCCGGAACGGGTATATGTACGGCGGTTCTATGAGAAGAAGGGAAGAAAAACACCTGCAGCCCCTCTCGCAAGTGCTGGAGAGGGTAATTATGGAAACATGCGTCGTACTGTGGAGGAAAATCCAGCTGGGTCTAATGCTTTAACTGCTGTGCCTGGTATAAGTGGAATTAAACTTGTAGAAATGGCTGGCAGAACTCCTGCATCTTCCTAATTGCAACATTCAAGGCAATCTGTTATAACTGTAGAGGTCTAAGCTTAGGCAATAACAGCAAACACAGGCGGATCATAATTGATATGCTGTTAGAGGATGCCGATATTCTCAGTCTGCAGGAAACAGGACTAAAGGACCTGAATAACCTGTCCAGTAACTTTCATAGGCCATGGGAAGCCACCAGAGATAAACAAGATGGTCTCCTTGCAGGCCACCCACCTGGTGGGGTAGCTATTCTATGGAGGTTGGGGTATGGGAATGTGGGAATGTGGGAATGTGGGAATGTGGTAATGTGCTTAATGATAATTTTTTGTTTAGCAACCACTTGAAAGCATTCTGTGAAGATAATAACTTGACCCTTTCATCCATGTGTAGTCTTCCTGGTGATAGTTTTACTTATGTTAGTGATAGTTGGCACACCACCTCATGGTTGGATCATTGTATTTGTATGTTCATTATACACAGTGACTCACTGGCCTACTTAGTCAGTGCTCCAGACAACTATCTCTTAATCTTCTATGGACCTCTTGTATAATGTTTGTACCTGTTGAGTCTGAAATAAAGTGTTTGTGTGTTTGTTAACAAAATGCTTCTAATTGCATTTAAATAGACAAAGATCCTTTTCAAATGAGTGAAGTACCCCACATACAAAAGTAATAGTAACAGATGACCAAGTAATAGATGAAAATTAAAGTAATAGAAGGAATCAAAAGTAATAGTAATAGAAACCCAGTAATTGAACCCATGTCTGATCCTGATTCAGCATTTAATTTTAAGCATTTAACTTCAATAAAATGTATATCTTAATTTCCATTTTTAGTTTACTCGGCAAGTCATGATAACATCAGATTTTTTAATATGCTGTTACAGCAGAATTTGCCTTCATCTTCAAATATTTTGCTTTATCAGTTTCTGCAAGATCCACATAATATGGTTTGAGTTAGCAAAAGAATTCAACCTATTAAGATTCGAAAAAACAAAATATTAAATAATACTGACGTCACCAAATTAAATCTTATATAAACCATTGTAATATTTCAAATTATTATTCTGTTCTGTCTAATCTGAACTAGAGGCTGAAAGCATACCCTGTAATATTTTTGAAGCAGTAAAAGTCAGTAAACGATATCTTTAACTATACCCTGGAATCCGTATTCTGCAAAGTATTTTTGTTAGAATAACAGTCTTAATACTTACTAATTTTAACTTTACTGCTTCTTGAAAATGCTGAGACCAGTATTCTCTCACAAACTTCTTCGATACCCTACAAAAAGAATCGGGGAATCGTGAGATAACCCAGTAAGTTTTCGCAGAATCCTCCGATCCGCTACAAGAAGAAATTATTACAAAGCAATTATTACGACTCCCTACTCCCCTATGCAGTACCAGATACCACTGAGTGAGAAATCCGTTGCTGCTACCTAGCCAGAACCCCCTTCAACTTCGAACCACCCAAGGCCATCGACGGAGGACTAACATATATACAATAGTGCCAGTCTACTTCGGGTCGGTGACGCTAAAGGGCCAAGTGACGCTACAAATTTGGCGGGCACTTTCGAGAAGCAAAAGTAAAATAAGCGTTTCTTTGTGGTCTGTTCTTGCCCACGTGTTTGGAAATTTTACAGCCATGTGAGGGAGGCGAGGAAAAGGAATTTTCCGTTATGATGCTACAAGTTTATTGTGCCTCGTTGGCACTATAATAATTCATTAATGTTAATTATTATTGTAATAATTATGTTAATGAGATTAAGTTGTTAATGATTATGGTTGTTTGAGGCTGGAGTCACCATGATCTTTTCAGATCAAATAATGTTATTAATTAGGAAATTAATAGCGAGAGTTTTCTTCCTTTATTAAACAAAATAAATTATATATAAATGAAACAAAATGAAAGTTGCAGTTGTTTGAATGCAAATTCAGTTAAACTTATAAATGTGCACTTGATTAATGACTTCATTATACAACGCGCGAGGTAATGAGTCTATATAAAGTTAGATGAATGACACCAAGCCAATGGGGCCTGTTACAAACGTTGCTACATGGTGAGATCTAACAGGCCACTTAAGTTCTTCACAGGAGAGAAATAGAGATGCGATTGAGGCGTCGTGCCCGAGTCCCTTATAACGAGGTCAATGTGTGACGTTGAATGAATCTCATGTGACGTAATTTTGGTTGTGGTTGTGTCGATGGAGCAGCGGGTTTACTGTGAACTGGAAATCGCAAAAGTATTTGAAGGCGTCTCTGTCGCTACAGTAGTCATCCTCCAGAGAGCGAAGTGAGCGAAAAAAAAAAAAGAGAGAGAGATCGGGTTTCGGTATGAGAACGATAAGTCTTGCGGGACGCTTGTTCGGAGAGACATGGCACGAGGGAGAGTGCCGAGATGGCTACTGTAGCGACAGAGACGCCTTCAAATAGTTTCATGATTTCCACTTTACAATAAATCCGCTGTTCCTTCGACACAGTCGCGACCAAGATGACGTCACATCGCGAGACTCCCTTTAAGTATTCCTTCTGCCCTGAAAGTCGCACCTCGACCTCGTTATAAGGGACTCCCGGGCATGACGCCTCGATCGCATCTCACCTCACCTCGTTCTCCAATGACACGGGAGATCTCACCATGTAACATAGGGTTGCCAGATTTTTCAAATGCCCATGCGGGACAAAAAAATTTCTGAGGTTTTTTTTAAGACCAAATTTTTTTTTTCAAATTGAAAATTTCTTCAACGGTTACAACAAACAAAATTAGAAAAATTTTATTACAATATTATTTAACAATTAAACATCGTGAATAAATTGAAATTATTATACATAATATTGAAATTCTAAATCAATTCAACCCTAAAAAATTTGCTTACAAAATATTTTTTTGCGGGACATTTTGAACGCGGGATTTATGGATCAAATGCGGGACTGTCCCATAAAATACGGGACGTCTGGCAACCCTAATGTAACAACGTGTAACACCAGGCCCCACTGGCCTGGTGTCATTCACCTAACTTTATAAGATTTTCATTACCTCGCGCGTATTATAATACTAGTCGAGAACCCGCCCTTCGTGCGGGTAGCAAAAATATCCCGCGTTTTAATGAAAATATCACGACTTAACCGAACCAATCGTCAAGGGCGTACAGTTGACCTAACCGGGCATTCAATGCACCAAGCCGCATATTCAATAATTTTACCATAGGTTTCGAGATTATATATATATATATATATATATTAGTGATGTAGCGGATGTCATTTTTTTCACATCCGCGGATGCGGATGTTTGATTTCAACATCCGCGGATGCGGATGTCTACATTTTCGTTATTTTTTAGGATATATTCGAGATTTGTTGTGTTTAACGTATATAATAAGTTATTATATAGAGAGAGCTGTAGCTATAATGTAGTATAATTGATTAATTGTACAATAATTGCTGTACTTTTCCCTGAACATATAAAATAATAGCAAGCATCTAACTAATATAGAAATCAATTAGTGAATTCGTCTGCAAATAAATTCGTTATATTTTGTTGAGTTTCAGCCACAATTAGAAACCATAATTGTGTTACCCGACCTCTTTCCCCAACCTCCACCCTTATAGAAAGATATCTTTAATTAGCTTGATAACTATTTATATTAAGTTTAAAGTTTTATTAGGCATATTTATAAATGAGTAATTAAAATAAAGTAAACTAAGATGTTCATCGTTTAATATTCAAACTTAATTATAGGAAGGTTATGCTTAAGGAACATTAATTTTTCTGCCTTTTCTGCTGCCGGTCTGTTTCTCTTTTCATCATATATTAATCCAGCACTGCTAAATAATCTCTCGCTTGGTACGCTTGTTGGAGGACGTGCTAAATGTTTCCTTGCAAGTTTACTCAAGTATGGATAGATATTCTGCGTATTTTTCCACCAACTAATAGGATTGTCACATGCAGCCAAGCGTTTTTCTTGGTGATAGCTCTCGATCATTTTTACTACATCTTTTGACATCCCGTAGGTCTCGTCATCGCTGCTTGACTCAAGAAACTGAGAGAGATTTGTGATAGATTTGCTTGTTGAAGGTGTTGGTTCTGTCACTGAAACTTTTATTCTTTTGGTGGGTGGCGAAGCGACAGATTCAAGAGATTGAAGCTCTTCAACTGCTTTGCCAAGTGATGATTTAACTCGTTCTAATGTACTAGGTGAAAATAACTTAGCTTTGTAACGTGGATCTAAGTAGGTTGCAAAGAGTAACTTCATACAAGAACAGCCTCTCGTCTTGTCGCTTGCATCACTTTTGCGCACAATGAACTAGTTCTATTATTATAGTAGAATTTGATAATTTCCGCTTATTAATGACGTTTTATCTCAACGGTCCACATCCGCACGACATCCGCAGTCCAAAGTGCGGATGCAGATGCGAGAAAATGTGCGGATGTTCCGCGGATGCGGATGCGGATGTGACCTACATCACTAATATAATATATATATATATATATATATATTATATATATATATATATTTCAACTGCAAAGAACACGCAGTATAAATAACGTAAAGAACGACGCTTGTATAGGAGAACATTCCGCGCAAGTTTTGACAAGTTATTTAGAAATTCCAGTGTGTCCGAAAATTATCTGTACAATTTCATCTTTTAATAAAATTCTTGATAACACACGTAAAATTCTTAAACAAGATTTAGAATCTGTATTTTCAAAAGTTTCTTTTATTAAAGTAACGTTGTTACAAACATTCGATATGTGCACCATCAGTGATTCGCAAAACATCCAATCGATAATCCAAATGTTGCCATGTACGCTGCAGCATATCCACATCAATTCGCTCAATAGCAGCTGTGATTCTTGCTTTTAAATCATCAATGTCTGTCACCCGCGTACAAAAAAGAAAAAACTTGTCAAAACTTGTTATCAGAAAAAACTTAATGAGTTTCTCTGTAAAATGGGACAACACTGGAATTTCTACACTTCATGGTTGACTTTTAATAACAGCCAAAAATTGTACAGATAATTCTCGGACACCCGGTAGGTCCACCCTTTGCTTTTATTACAGCGTCAACACGTCGAGGCATACTTTCCACCAGTTTTCGGTAAGTCTGTGCAGGAATGGCTCGCCATTCCTCTTGCAGAGCTGATGCAAGAGATGCAAGTGAAGCCGGGCGTGGTGTGCGGTTTCGTATCCGTCGCTCCAGTTCGTCCCACATGTGCTCGATTGGGTTGAGATCGGGGCTCTGAGCAGGCCAGTCTAACAAATCCACCTTATTTTCACGAAACCAGTCCTGCACACGCCTTGCAGTATGGCAGGGAGCTCGATCCTGTTGAAACAAACAATGGCCATCTCCGTAATATTGCCACAGTGTAGGGAGGGCCGAATTGTCCAGAACGTCGAGATAAACGTCAGCGTTCATGGTAGTGGGTATAACAACCAACGGGCCGAGCCCTAGCCAGGAAAAACAACCCCATACCATGATGGACCCTCCACCGAACTTCACCGTTGGACGTACACAGTCAGGAAGAAGCCGTTCTCCTGGCTGTCGCCACACCCAAACACGCCCATCAGACTGGAAGAGTGAATACCGCGACTCGTCGCTCCAAAGAACAGTTTTCCAGTCCTCCACGGTCCAGGAACGACGGGAGACACACCAGGCCAAACGACGCGTGGCATTAACTCTTGTAATCAGTGGCTTGTGTACAGCTGCTCTACCATAATAACCGAGTCTGTGCATCTCTCTGCGGATAGTTACAGTACTAACGGAGGTACCGGATGCTCTTCCTACCTCCTCAGCGATGGAAGCGGCAGAGGACGTGCGGGACTTCTTGACATGTCGTACCAGACTTCTTCTATCACGTTCCGTCAGTTTGCGTGGTCGTCCGGAACGTTTTTTCGCGTTAGTTGCACCGTCGTGCTTCCATCTCATGATAACATCCGCTACAGTCGACTTTGGTATATCCTGTTTGGCTGCAATGTTTCGTATAGAAACGTTACTTAAATAACATCCGATGACGAGTCCACGTTGGAACTCGGAGAGTTCACGTCCGCGCGGCATGGCTTCACAACAGTTACTGATAACTTAACAGAACACCTCAGCATTATAGTTTCGCCACGCTTTTTCCCAGCATACCTTTCGGCGAAGGTGATATTTGCAGAAATGCGGATTTTCCGGGGTGTCCGAATACTTTTGATCATATAGTATATATATATATATATATATATATATATATATATATATATATATATATAATATATACACGTAATGACAATGGTCCTGACGTCATTTAATTTTTTTAAATTAATTATTTAATTTATTAACACCCAGGTGCACAACCTCGGGACCTAATCAATATGTGTGTGAAGTTTCATGTTTGTAACTGCTTCCATTTTGGAGTTACAGCTGGAATAGACAAACAGACAGACAAACAGACACGCGTCCTTTTATTATTATAGATTGAAGTCATTAATCAAGGGCATATTTATAACATTTCAATACAACTTTCATTCAAACAACTAACTTTTAATTGTATTACTTGGATATCATTTATTTTGTTTAATAAAGGAAGAAAAATTCTCGTGTGTGTACAGTATATATATATATATTAGTGATGTAGCGGATGTCATTTTTTTTTACATCCGCGGATGCGGATGCGAATGAGGATGTTTGATTTCAACATCCGCGGATGCGGATGTCTACATTTTCGTTATTTTTTAGGATATATTCGAGATTTGTTGTGTTTAACGTATATAATAAGTTATATAGAGAGAGCTGTAGCTATAATGTAGTATAATTGATTAATTGTACAATAATTGCTGTACTTTTCCCTGAACATATAAAATAATAGCAAGCATCTAACTAATATAGAAATCAATTAGTGAATTTGTCTGCAAATAAATTCGTTATATTTTGTCGAGTTTCAGCCACAATTAGAAACCATAATTGTGTTACCCGACCTCTTTCCCCAACCTCCACCCTTATAGAAAGAGATCTTTAATTAGCTTGATAACTATTTATATTAAGTTTAAAGTTTTATTAGGCATATTTATAAATGAGTAATTAAAATAAAGTAAACTAAGATGTTCATCGTTTAATATTCAAACTTAATTATAGGAAGGTTATGCTTAAGGAACATTAATTTTTCTGCCTTTTCTGCTGCCGGTCTGTTTCTCTCTTCATCATATATTAATCCAGCACTGCTAAATAATCTCTCGCTTGGTACGCTTGTTGGAGGACGTGCTAAATGTTTCGTTGCAAGTTTACTCAAGTATGGATAGATATTCTGCGTATTTTTCCACCAACTAATAGGATTGTCACATGCAGCCAGGCGTTTTTCTTGGTGATAGCTCTCGATCATTTTTACTACATCTTTTGACATCGCGTAGGTCTCGTCATCGCTGCTTGACTCAAGAAACTGAGAGAGATATTCTGTGATAGATTTGCTTGTTGAAGGTGTTGGTTCTGTCACTGAAACTTTTATTCTTTTGGTGGGTGGCGAAGCGACAGATTCAAGAGATTGAAGCTCTTCAACTGCTTTGCCAAGTGATGATTTAACTCGTTCTAATGTACTAGGTGAAAATAACTTAGCTTTGTAACGTGGATCTAAGTAGGTTGCAAGAGAGTAACTTCATACAAGAACAGCCTCTCGTCTTGTCGCTTGCATCACTTTTGCGCACAGTGAACTAGTTCTATTATTATAGTAGAATTTGATAATTTCCGCTTATTAATGACGTTTTATCTCAACGGTCCACATCCGCACGACATCCGCAGTCCAAAGTGCGGATGCAGATGCGAGAAAATGTGCGGATGTTCCACGGATGAGGATGCGACCTACATCACTAATATATATATATATATATATATATATTTTTTTTAAGTTCGGGAAGAACCGATTCGCCTCTATTTAAAAGGGCATATCTCGGCGGAAAAACAAAGAAAAAGTGAGAGGAAAGACAGAGGAAAAAGAAAGGGTGGAGGGGACAGTCGAAGTGGAAAAAGGCCAAGGATGACAAGGACTGCAAGGTCGAGCCCCATCATCCTTGGGTGCTAGGGCCGGGAGGGCGCACGTGAAACCTCCAGGAACAAGCACGTACAAACGAGCACAAAGAGCACGAGCTCAGAACCCCCTTGCGGGGATATATATATATATATATATATATATATATATATATATATATATATATATATAACTTCCTTAGTGATCGTCTGCAGGTCGTCAAAATTCAAGGCATATCATCATCAGAATCGGAAGTACGCAGCTCAGTACCACAAGGGACAGTACTGGCCCCACTCCTTTTCATTATCATGCTAACAGACATAGACAGCGGAGTAAACAGCAATAGTATAGTAACATCCTTTGCAGACGATACAAAGATCAGCAGAAAAATCAGCGATGTACATGACGTGGAGGCCTTGCAGAGGGACACGAACAAAATATACAAATGGTCAGAAGACAACAGCATGTCATTCAACGCCGAGAAATTTCAGCTCTTGAAATATGGTAGAAAAGAAGAACTTAAACAGACTGCATATTATGCTCCAGATAGACAGGAAATTCAGAGAAGCATGAAAGCGATTGATCTTGGGATAATAATGACAGATGATGCGAAATTCGAAACACAAAATCAGATAGCGATAAATAAAGCAAAAAGAGTCGCCGGACAGGTTCTAAGAACGTTCAAGAGAAGGGACAGGACAGTAATGATTCCCCTGCTAAAAACACTGATTATACCAAAACTTGAATACTGCTCAGTTTTGACGTCCCCATATAAAAAGGAAGAAACTAATAAACTAGAAGAAACGCAAAGGCATTTCACAGCCAAGATTGATGGCTGCAAAGAACTCAACTACTGGGAAAGACTACGTAAATTAAATCTGTACTCACTGGAAAGAAGAAGAGAGGTACATCATAATCTACATATGGAAAATTATCGAAAAACTGGTACCAAACCTAAAACTAAACCCAATTACCATTCAAGCAACACTGGAAAATAGGAAAGGCAGAATGTGTAGTGTTCCCAAATTAAAGGCACGACAAGGGACTCCTCAACCCTGAGGGAAAATAGCTTGGTTGTCAGGGGGCCAAGACTTTTCAACCAGCTTCCTAAGGACCTCAGAAACGTAACGGGGGTCAAAGTTGAAGTCTTCAAGAAAAGACTGGATGCCTGGCCCAGGACAGTACCAGATGAGCCGGGCGTGCCTGGCTATGTACGGTGGAGAGGGCAAGAAAGCAACTCGCTCCTCCACCAGGCCAGACCTAGAGGCGGGACCACCAGCTTGACCTCCGTGTGAAGAGAGACCAACGCACGAAACGACATAAGGTATATATATATATATATATCGTAAAGAACGACGCTTGTATAGGAGATATTCCGCGCAAGACGAGAGAGAGAGAACGAAACAAATGAAAAAATGAGAATGAGTATGTAGAAGAATTACGGCATTTGGAAGAGTGAGGACCATGGTGTAATGGTATCGCATCTGACCGGCAATCGGAAGATCCCGGGTTCGATTCCCGGGTGGTTACCTCATTTTTTCATTTGTTTCGTTCTCTCTCTCGTCTTGCGCGGAATATCTCCTATACAAGCGTCGTTCTTTACGTTATTTATACTGCGTGTTCTTTGCAGTTGAATGTATATAATGTTACGGCATGCGGAAGGTGCCCCCTTGGGGCATTGGTTTCTGCGAGTATGTAGAAGAATTACGGCATTTGGAAGAGTGAGGCCCATGGTGTAATGGTATCGCATCTGACCGGCAATCGGAAGATCCCGGGTTCGATTCCCGGTGGTTACCTCATTTTTTCATTTGTTTTCGTTCTCTCTCTCTCGTCTTGCGCGGAATATCTCCTATACAAGCGTCGTTCTTTACGTTATTTATACTGCGTGTTTCTTTGCAGTTGAATGTATATAATGTTACGGCATGCGGGAGGTGCCCCCTTGGGGCATTGGTTTCTGCGAGTATGTAGAAGAATTACGGCATTTGGAAGAGTGAGGCCCATGGTGTAATGGTATCGCATCTGACCGGCAATCGGAAGATCCCGGGTTCGATTCCCGGGTGGTTACCTCATTTTTTCATTTGTTTCGTTCTCTCGTCTTGCGCGGAATATCTCCTATACAAGCGTCGTTCTTTACGTTATTTATACTGCGTGTTCTTTGCAGTTGAATGTATGTATATATATATATATATATATATATATATATATAATATATATATATATATAATATATATATATATATATAATATATATATATATATATATATAATATATATATATATATATATATAATATATATATATATATATAATATATATATATATATATATATATATACACAAAGTGGCGAAAAGTAAGTCGCGCATCACAGGAGTTTTCAGTGTTGATTATATTTTTTTTTCTTTTAGGGAGGGGATGGCTGCGAAATTAACAATAGACGAGAGGGTGAGTTTGGTTTTAATGCATGAAATACCAGGTACTACAAAACGATGAATCGGTACAGAATTTAAATTTCTTGATGCGCGACTTTTGCGCCACGAAGGAAAAAGGAAACCCAGAATGGTGCTCAAGTGCTTTCGTCTAATGACATCCTCAGGAACAAATGTCACTACATGGTGAGATCTAACAGGCCACTGAAGTTCTTCACAGGAGAGAAGTGTTTCCTGAGGATGTCATTAGACGAAAGCACTTGAGCACCATTCTGTGTTTCCTTTTTCATTCGTGGTTATTTTCATCAAATATTATTCACATGTTACTTTCGTGAAATAATTTTCATATATATTATTATATATATATATATATATTATATATATATATATATATATATATATATATATTAGATATTATATATATAATTATTATTATTTATATAATTATTAGGTAAATCTCTAGGAGCGCTCCATTTTTCAATATTAAACATACACTCATAAAACTATACCATTTGAAAGCCCCACATTTTTCTGAATCTAAAAATGTAGTAATCCAAAAGTATCAATAGCAAATAAAAAGTAACTAGGTTTAAATATAAAACCCTATACCGATCAATTTGTGATGCGTGATCTTTACGGGGGCTCCGCCCCCGTACCCCCCCGAGACCTAAATTATACAAATGATAATGTAATAACATATTCATGTTATGTTAGGTTAGGTTAGGTTAGGTTAGCGTAACAATTACCAAAAATACCATCTTACAACACAGACTGAAGATTTATAACTTAGCCAACCTTTATAATGTAATTAATGACGTCACGCGTCAGACAAGTAATTAAATCTAGTTACTTTTTATTTGCTATTGATACTTTTGGATTACTACATTTTTAGACTCAGAAAAATGTGAGCTTTCAAATGGTATATGTTTTATGAGTGTATGTTTAATATTGAAAAGATAAAAACATCCAATGCTTTGTCTTCATCTAGGGCACATGACGAATCAAGTTCTCAAAGTCAGAAACCACACGAACAGCACGTCATAATTCTATCACAAACACGACTAAACTGAATCCAATTAGAAAAAAAAATAGACATAACAGAATCCAACCAACTAATTAAGTCGCAGAGTAGCGAAAAAATAGCCCAATCAGGAGAAATATTTTATGAAAAAAAGTACATTATAGCCAAAACAGGAAATATTCACTGTAAAAATGTAACTTGTAATTTTTTTCTATAATCTTGCATTTGCTATTGATACTTTTGGATTACTACATTTTTAGAATCATAAAAATATGAGCTTTCAAATGGTATATGTTTTATGAGTGTATGTTTAATATTGAAAAATGGAGTGCTCCTAGATATTATCCAATTATTATTATTATTATATAAAGCTTATCATCATCATATGTTTGGGGTTGTTTAACTTCCTTTGAAACGGCGAACATCATGAGACGTTATTCTCTCAACATTTAATCAATAATTTTTTAGGATTAAGTTAGATTTGGTTACGTAGCAAAAATAAAATAAAATTAACTTAACCAAACCTAGTGTCAACTGAATGTTCCGTCGATGAAATTGGTGGTATACAGGTCCGCTACATCATCCGAACGCAGCGGTGGGGAAAAGGGGGAGGGGGTTCATCCATTTAACCATTGAACAAACACAGCGTTGTAACGCTTAACTTTGTTGATTTAACGGGAAGCGGTATCGCAATGTGGCTACGATGTAGCCTTTTCTAACGCGAGTTTCAATTTCATCCAAACGCTCGTAACAGGAAGGAAAAATGGGAAACAATCCTACAAAAAACTAACTAAAATTGCGTTCTCTCCCTTACGACTCCTCCTTCCTCATTCGAGCGGCCTTTAAAGGTTACCTTAAGCTCCAATTTTAAGTCTTGTATGAACAAAATTTCCTTATTTGATTTATTCATTATTTGCAGCTTCTTAGAAAGTACTTTTTTACTTAAAGAAAGGAAACAAAGAGCATATTATTATTTATAGACCTTGACCTTAATTCCACCACGCGGACCTCTCAATCAAACTGTAATCAATGATTCGTCAAGTTAACTCGTCCTTTCATCCTTCGATTAATTCCTACGACGAATAAATATACAAAAGCCTTGACGAAATACGAAGTCGTCGCAAATAGTTTTTGGGGAGCAAATACGAAGTCGTATCGATCAGAGATTTACGCTTGAAAAGAGGTACATAGCGGCAATGTTGCAATACCACTTCACGTCCATCAGGGAAGTTAAGTGATTAGGGTCTATTCAGTTGTTTGATGGGTAACCGTCCTGCGCGTTCGGATGATTTATCAACCTGTAGATCGTTCGGATCCCACGCTAAGTTGTAGATCCCCCTCCGTTATGAGACCTTTGTCGCTACCAAGGAGGTTAAACAACTCGACATTATTACTTGAATACGAGTGTCTAACAATTAAACCAAATTAACGAAATGAAAAGTAACTAGCAACAAGACTTAATACAGGCAAAGAATTAAAAAATCAGACGATCCAGATGTCCGAGATATTCATCAGTCCTGCCAAATTTGTTTTCTAGATTATGGACTTTAGTATGAAAATGTCTGTAGCTCCACTTACGAGTAACACCGATATTGTTTTTTTTTTCATTAAATGAATTTTAAATTTTACTTTAGTTTTCATTTTTATTTATTATTAATTTTAGTATTACTAGTTTCAATTACGTTTATTTTTATTTGTTTTAACTAGTCCTAGTTTTGTTTTTAGTTTATTATTTTGTTCTGTTCTGCCAATAAACTTTACATTTTCAACTTTTATCCGAAGAAGGCCCAACAGAAGGCGATTCTTGTAAGCTTCTCTTTTCCTTTTTCCTTGTATTTTTTTTTCAGGAGAGCATATAGGACTTATACATACAGTATGTATAGGGCTATAAGCTTTAAGGCAGTCTCATTAGTACGGGAAAGAATACTTGGAAATCTTATCTTTCAGAAAGTCAAGCACGTTATCAAGAGGGATTTCAGCTATTAGCGAATAAAGAACATCAATCAAAACTAACTGGTTTGAAATTAGGATCATTAGGAAACTTCTTCATTTTGTTAATACGATCCATGCTATTTACTATTGGTAATCCCCTCTCACCTGTGTTACCTAATTTATTTTTGAAATTTTTTAAAAGAATTTTGCCCACTACTGGTAATTTCAACATTATTTTGTACAGGTATATAGATGATGTCTCTTGCCTTTGGCCTGACAATTTGGATGTCGGTGAATTCTTTGATAGGGTCAATAATTTAGTTCAGTTTATAAATTTTACTGCTGGAAAAGAAAATGAATGCTTATTTTTGGATCTAAAAATTCGGAGATGGGCAAACCAATTCAAATTTAAAGTTTTTCATAAGCCTACTAATAATAATTCGCGTGTTCACTTTTAATTTGACCATCACCCCTTGATAAAATCTTCATTTTTTAGTTTTAGGTCTCTGAGAGCATAGAGAGTCGTTAGTCCCGAATTTTTAGCTTCCGAGTTATGCAATATTATGAACATTGGTAACTAAACTATGTTATCCTATTCCATTTCTAGAAAATGGTTTAAAACTTTAAAAAAAGAAGTTATTATAAGTGTAATTCAAAAGGAATTTGATCATAAAAATATCCTTACCCTCCTTTGTCATGTAAATTTTAAACATCTTCCGATTGGAATTAACGTAGTCTTTAGGTATAAAAATACTGTTAAATCTCGACTAATAAAGAACAGGCCAGATAATGCAGTTGACTGTGTCTACTCGATTGTCTGTAAATAATGTGACTCAGTTTATATAGGTCAAACTGCGAAAACTTTAGACGTCAAAGTAAAACAACAAAAACATGCGTGTAGAACGTCAAATAATTCTAATGCATTGCATAATCATATGTATAAAGATAATCATAGTATTAATTGGGAAAGCTCTTAGATTCTTGTTAAAAATAAAGCCATAACTGAAAAAAACCATTGTAATGTGTATTCATATACTTCATGGATAATTTCAATAACGGTTCGAGAATGTATAAAATGGACGAGATCTTCCTAAAGTATCCTTTTCCTTTAATTAGTATTTTGTTTACACTGTACAAAGATATATTTTTTCGCTTTTTTTGCCTTCATTCCCTGACGAGGTGTACATGAAAGGCTTCGAGTCTTTTTTTCATTTTTTCCGATGGGTGTGCCTCTCCCTATATATCTATGGAGTTAAAAATTTATATATATATATATATATATATACATATATATATATATATATATATATATATATATAAAATCAATTTATTATGCAGATTAATTATGTAGCCAGTTTAATGCATAAATCGGTACTATAAGGGATCTACAGATCTACAGAAGCTAAGGCTAACAAAGACCCTAAGATCCACTCTAAGGTTAGCCCGAGAGAAAGGAAAGAGTAGAGGGTTAAGAGAAGAGAAGAGAATAGAAGAGAATAAGGGGTTAAGTAAAGAGGAACACCTATCACTCGTGGGTTAACATTCATTCAGAAAAAGAGAAAAAAGACTCACCATCATCATCCGCCGGCCACTGCCAACAAGTCAGAAAAATAGTCGGAGAAAATAGGAGAGGGGTGAAAGATGAAAAGAAGCAAAATAAGAACGCTTACAAACCATGCAAACACAGTCTTAACTCACTGTCACACCATGCAAACTGCAAACATGCAAGAAAAGAGTTACAGACATGCAAAGTAAGGAGATAAGAAAAAAAAAAAAGTAGGTAAAGTTAAACAAAAAGTGGGTTAGTTTACGATACGAGCTACATCTACGTTCGTGTTAGTCTAATTTTTTTTATTTTTTTTTTTATAATTTTATTGCTGGCATGTCACAAGCTGGCATGTCACAAGCTGGCATGTCACAAGCTGGCATGTCACAAGCTGGCATGTCACAAGCTGGCATTCATCGTCAACAGACACCCCCGAGCACCACCACCAGAGCTCCTGTTGCTAACTTTGTTTTTTTATATTAAACAACGTTAATACTTTTAAAATGTCTGTCAAGACGGTTCTTAAACATATTAACGCTGGTAGAATGAACGACTGATGCGGGAAGATTATTCCATTTATCAATTACTTTAAACGTAAAGAAGTTTTTAGCGATATTAGTAATGAAACGTCTGCCACGCAACTTAAACCCGTTATTGCGAGTATTACTATTATCGAAAGTGAACAATTTGTCAAAATTTACGTTATCGATGTTATTAACGATTTTGAAAACTTCAATAAGCTCCCCCCTTAATCTTCTAGTTTCGAGTGAATACAGGTCTAACTCTTTAATCCTATCTTCATAAGGCTTATTGCGCAATGACGGAATAAGTTTCGTGGCACGACGCTGAACCCTTTCTAACCTATCAATATCCTCACGCAAGTACGGGCACCAAAACTGAACTGCATATTCCAAATGAGGCCTGACTAGGGACTTGTAAAGGGGCAATATAATATCCTTCGATTTAAATTCGAAATTACGCGCTATGAAGCCTAACATCCTATTAGCTTTTGCGCAAGACTCCAGGCACTGGTTCCTAACCTTTAAATCCTTAGATACGCGTACGCCTAAATCTACTTCCTCGTCAACGCTCACTAACTCCCTATCATCCATCGTGTACGTGTTTGTTGCGAGAACCTATATGCAAAACTTTACATTTGTCTACGTTAAATTGCATTACGGTTATAAGGGATTGTTATTAATAATCACTGATGAATGCTTTGGCCGAGGTCACCAGATCTTTTAGATCAAAGAATTATATTAATTAAGTTATTAATTACGTTGACTGATAAAACGAGTTTTCTTTCTTTATTACACAAAATAACGACTTATGAATTAGGCAGAAACATGTCGTTTACTTGAAGTAATAACGCGCGAGGTAAATGATTAGTCTTTATATAAAGTTAGGTGAATGACACCAGGCCAAAATGGGGCCTGCACGAATGATGTTTACATGGTGGTAGCTCGTGGGTCACTGAAGCTGGTGTTCGAAGGGAGAGAAGTCGAGGTGCGTCCAGAAGTTCTTGTAACGAAGTTGAAGCGTGAGGCAAGGCATGAGGACATGCCTTGAGTGAATCCTCGCGATGTGACGTCATCTTAGTCGTGTGACGTAATCTTGATCGTGTTTGAGTTGAGTTATATCGCCAATTGAGTTGATGGCATATTGCTAAGGTGTTTGCAAACGTCTCTGCATCTTCAGTTCGTCACTACATATATATAGCTACAGACACTCGGATGCTTTCGAGCTTTAACAATTTCTGAAGCGACTTCTACATTCACAATAGACCCATTGTTCTGTCGAAACGTGGCCGCGACCAAAATGACGTCACACCGCGAGACACACTCGAAATTTTCTTGTATTGCTGTGAACGTCACATCTTGCCTCTTTCCTTGAAGAAAGTCCTCAGTGATATGTTAGATGTTACACGTTATTAGATGTAACCACCATAACAGGCCGCATTGGCCTTGTGTCATTCATTTAATTTTGTATATGGACTTATACTGGGTGTGTATAAAGTAACGCGAGTGAAGAGAGAAATCCGATTTGAATTATATTAACGCGAGTGAACATCGACAAGTAATATTTATTACACGTAATTTATAACAACTGTCTAGTCGATAGTAAGGTTTACAAGAAGTGTTAAAAATGTTTTTAAGAGTTAAAAAACAAGTTGAAATTAGTTAAACCAGTTCAAATTGGATTTCTCTCTCCACTTGCGTTACTTTACACACACCCTGTAATATTCAAGACATTATTCAAGTGCACATTTATAACATTTCAACTCTAATTTCATTAATTCTGTCAACTTGCATTCAAGAAACCAACTTTTTCTTTTGGCACATTTAAATTCATAACCACTATAAAACTTTTCCCCTTTTTTTTGTTTTGTTGAAATAAATAAAAACACAACGAAGCCTTTTATCACCTTTATTATTGACAATCAATTGACGTGATCTGAAAAGATCTGGTGACCTCTAGCCAAGCAATCATTAACTTAATATTATTATTAAAGTATAACGCTAACACACACACACATATATATATATATATTATATATATATACACTGCAGACGTACACTGGACATGTTGCCCACATCAAAGCATTTGTCCTTCAGTGCAAATGTGTGATGCAATTTCACACTTGAAACTGAAGACGACTAACGAAGCAAATCTGGCAAAGTCGACACCAGATCTGCAGGAAACATAACTAACAGTCTTGGTGTCGATACTATTAATTTACTCAAACTCTGTCCTTGGCCCTACGATATTCACTATTTATAATTACGCATGCGCAAACAGCAAAATGTAACCAGAAACCATGGCAACGGGTCGTTGAAGGAATACAAATGGAAATAAATTGTCAATTAACATTCAAGATAAATGCGGGTGACTGTGGTTACATCCAACATCCATTTTCTATTGTATTTATATGAAATTAGGTTGCGTTAAGTATTATGTTAAATTAGTTATAACAACATTTTGGTTGGATTAAATTAGGTTAGAACGATTATAAAATATGCATAAATTTAAATTAGTTTAAAATAAGCAAAATTAATGATAAGAGATACAACAGGAAATACTAATGTTGAATACACTGTGTGTGTACACACACACACACACACACACACACACACATATATATATATATATATATGTGGGAATGAACTCAGAATGGTCCCCTGAGTTTTTTATGATACATACAGACAGTGCATGGAACAAGGAACTCTTCTGGATAATTAAATCCACTATAGTCCGAATAAGTAATGGTAAATGACAAATACCATAGTTTTTTCTTTTTCATGATGCTAGCCCGACGTGGGCAACGGTCACTCTCGCAAAGAGGTCCCATAAATATAGCTTCCCTCACCAGCTATCTGCAAAGCAGACAGGATCCAGCTTTGGGACATGAATCTAGGGTTTAAAGCAGCCTAGCCCTGCTACATTTAGAACCTCAATATAAGCAAAAGACTCGCTGCCTTCACGTCAGATACATAAAAGAAAAAGGGGTAACTATTATATTTTTAGCCAAACCAAAACTTAAACCTCTGCCAGTTGAGGTTTAAGTTTTGGTTTTTGGCTAAAAATATAATAGTTACCCCTTTTTCTTTGATGTATTCAATCTGACGTGAAGGCAGCGAGTCTTTTGCTTATATTGAGGTTCTAAATGTAGCAGGGCTAGGTTGCTTTAAACCCTAGATCCATGTCCCAAAGCTGGATCCTGTCTGCTTTGCAGATAGCTGGTGAGGGAAGCTATATTTATGGGACCTCTTTGCGAGTGACCCGTTGCCCACGTCGGGCTAGCATCATGAAAAAGAAAAACTATGGTATTTGTCATTTATCATTATTTATTCGGACTACAGTGGATTTAATTATCCCAGAAGAGTTCCTTTTTCCATGCACTGTCTGTGTTTATCATA